>CAIGRP010001039.1:0-22812 GCA_903798385.1 Fraxinus cuspidata
GACGACGCCAATGATGCTACCAAAAGTTGCACCTGCAGAATTCCGAGCTTGATGACTGGGGATGAGCACGAACGAGATCTTTCGGTACCTGAAACAAAGGCGTCGAGGTGTGTCCTCGTCGCCCCTCCGATGCTTAAGTCAGAGAGAGAATATGAAGAGACTCTTACGCTGAAAATTGTATGTAAAGACGTACCTGAATAATGATAAATGGTTCCATATTTATAGAGGTAGGTAGTGTATTCCTAATAGGACTCGACTTTCTAAGTGTTCCCATCCCTCAAAATCCTTCATGAGATGAGTATCATAGTTTGACTAGGACGTTTAATAGCATAGACTCCTTCTAAATGTAGAAATCCTAGCTTGAGGTATTTCAATAGACGTAGGATTCTTAGAATAACGAATCAGTCCATGCCTATGGAAGTTTAGAGGAAAACGTTCGGGGTTATGATAATGCGAATACCGAGCTCGAGGATTCATCTCGAGGACTAGTGTCACAAAAGCTGCAAAATAGTACCCGTGTGTGGTCGAGCATACTTCTGAGTAGCTCGAGCATCTCGCTTCTATCCCGAGGAGTTGATTTGTTTTACGACAAAGAGTGAAAGCTCGAGTAATTAATGCTCGATCAAAGACCAGCTATATCACAAATCATAAAGCTCTAAAGTATTTAAGCTGAATGATGTTGCACTTGAATATATTCCTCTTATTGTTGTTTATGTGTCAAAAACTATATATTGGATCTTATCTTACGTGGATAGTAGAATAAAGAGTTAGAAATACACTTTATTTGATGTCTTTAATCCATTGTCAAGTCTTTGACTTGGTATAATAGATATATACCAATAATAAAGATTGAATGGAGATTTATATGACTGGTAATGCAACTTAGTGTTGCAAGGAGGAGAAATTGACCTCCTATTTGATATTATGATAGTATCTAAGACTCCACTAAACTTGATCTCAGTTATTGTTTTTTTTAGAGTGGTCTTTATCTTGGACTTATAGATGTTTATTATGGTTCTGTATATTTGTACAATAGTTTGAGATTTTAAGTTGTAAAAACCATTCAAAGATTAAAAAAGCCAAACTTCCATAGAGTTTATCCATTCGAATTTCTTTATAGGCTATGATTAAGAGAGAGAGAGATGAAACCTCATTTTTTCCTTACATTTTGTGGATGGATTCATATATTTTAGTTGCGCTTCTATTTTCATAAGTTGAAGATATTGTATTAATTTAAATTTTGTTGAAGTGGATTAGAAAATTAGATTATGAAGTGAAAGACTTTGAGAATTATTTGAGAGCGTGAATCTCTACCATGAGATTTCATTGATAAAATAGGTGAAGATGGGTTGTAATATAGAGAATATTTTTTATATATATAAACTAGAGGGAAAAAGAGAACAAAAGATAGAAGACAATAAACTTGTATGTAAATGAGAACTAAATCCGCATATTTAAAATGAAGAATTAGGGCGACAAGGGATACAAGAGTAATAAAATCTAGAGTTGCAAGGGTATAGTTGTCATTAATATATGTTACACCTCTTTTACCGAGGCTCCAAGTACAACCACATGACAACCACATAGCAAGCAAACTTGAGTCCACACTCTACATAGTTCTGCCCAAGTAACAGTTTCGGTAGAACCCCCATGAGGAGGTCAAACCCGTATAAAGAGGTTGAACTCATTTGCTGGAGCCGACCCTGCATGGAGGTTCGAACCCTCATGGACGGAACGAGGCTGGTTGAGGCTCTATAGGGGATCTTCCATACAAGATTTTTAATGGATGATTGATGGGACAACTCATTGCAACAACTACCCGACCAATTCAACAAGTCAAGTCTAAGCTCTATGAGTCAAAGTTTAGTGCGGCAAAAAGGTCATAACATTAAATGCACTTGATTGATTAATGCCCATGATGAGATGCCCCGATCGTGTGGATGAGGCCACATGTCTGTATCTAACGGTTCTTACTCATCCTCTTCTACTATAAAAGCTCACACATTGTGGTATTTCGAAGGTAATGCAAGTTGAGACGCTCAAGCTATAAATTTGCTCTCTCGATAGTTTTTACATATTCTCCCAAAGCTGAACTTCTCTTTACATAAGTAGCTCACGTCTAAAGCACATATCACACCAAAATACTTACTTCATCAACTAACTTAACCGTCGAAGTGAACACTATCGCCTCCTCCACCGCCAAGTAGGCCACGTGTGGTTAACGATTTATCCTAGTGTATAGGAGTAAGCTTATGTCGACATGAGAGTCCTTAAAATCTATTGGTCACGTCATCCCTATAATAAATGAGGTCAACAGATTGGCACTGTCGTGGAAAGCCACATTATAACAATGAGCATCCCCATGGAAAAAGCCTACCAAAATAGTACCTCAACTTCCCCCATGAAGAAAATGTTTTGTTCTTGAATAAAGAACAAGTGGAAGTTCCAAAAAATTACTACTTAAAGTGTTGTTCGAAATCCTGGGTGCTTAACCATTGAAAAATGTGTACTTAGAGGTTCGAACCCAATCAAGAAAACCGCTTTTCGAAGGAAAAAAGCCTTCGCCCATCATGAGTTCGAGCAATGATGATTAACATACAAGGAGAGCAATGGAGGTCTCTAAAGAAGAGCTCTTTCGAACTAATGTCAACCACCGTCGTCGAGACAATGGGACAACTACATGTCTGACAAGAGAAGTGGAGGAAATGGCTGCAAACAAAAGGAAAATAGCACAACAAAATAATGCCATGCAGAAGCTCCTCATGTAAATGCAAAGGCTAACAGGCTATCAAGTGCTTCAAAATATACCATAGCCAGACACTTTCCAACAACAAGGTGAAGAAGTACATAGCCAAAGGAATCATTCTCATAGGCAAAGAAGTGATATTTGCCCCATTGAAAGAGAAGTGAAGGTAGATGTATCCACAAATTATACAGCCAGTCGATTTGCAAACGAAAATCCCTCACGATCAAAGGTCCACGAATATCATTGATAGAATTAGATCATCAATGCCTAGAAATAGGCCCCAACAACCACTTCCTATTTCAAGGCCACATGAACATATGCATGATTAAGGACTACAACTAGCCCCAGCCTAGAAATAAGCATGAGAGCATAAAGTAGGTGAATTTAAGGAACTAAGTGGGTCCATCTCAACCAGACTCCAGTATCAAGTTGAAGAAGATGAGTCCTACAAACTAGATGATGGTGACAGCCTTCCATTCTCCTAAGAATTAAAATATGCCCATGTCCCTAGCTATTTTGTGCCCCCAAAAATCTCCAAGTATGAAGGGAATGGTGATCCTACTAAATGCCTCAACTACAAGACTCACATGAGTCTGAGAAGTGCCTCGCCTGCACTGAAATGTAGAGCTTTTCACCTCACCCCTATTGGAACAGCTGAAATATGGTATAGTAAAATACCAGTAAGAAGTATCAAGAGTTGGCCTAATCTCAAAAAAGCTTTTCTGAACCAATACCTATCTAGCAAAAATGGGGAAGCCCATATTTAGTGCCTTCAAAATATGAGGCAATAGGCAAGTGAAACTTTGAAGAGCTACTTAGCCCCGTTTCATGGACGAAATGACTTATTGTGAACACGTCACTAGTAGAGAGGCCTTATCATCTTTGAGGGGAGGACTCAATGGATCTCTTCTCGAGGGATGTACAAAATTAGAACCCTACCACTTACAATTCATTGATGGAAATGATGAGAAACAAATTGTCAATGATGAGTTGATCGATCATCGCAACAGAACCTCTATGGGGCTTCCACTCCCCTAAAGGCAAAGACGAGGCCTTGTCTCCTATTTGGTGAACCAGTAATTTACTCAAGCTAGGCATACTATTCGATAAAATCCTGCAAGCGTATGAGATCGTTGATAAATAATAATGTTGTGAGTTCAATTATCATCCCACGCGGAATAACATTTAATTTTAGTGTACTAGTTACTACTAAACTCGATCGATGAAAACACAAAAGAAATTTATTTTTGTTGTTACTTTAATAAAACTATGAAATCTGTAAATGAGTTGTTTTATCAAGTATGAAATGAGTTTAGTGGATTTCAAAATCCACCTATTACTCGCTATTTTCAATTCTCGACGAGTGTAAGGTAGTGCTTTTCAAATGTTAATGACAATTGATAATCCAATACAATCTAATATTATTTTTCAAGATATATTAAACATACATTTAACACGACTTGATCCTACTCTTAGTCCAAATTCATATGTACAATACGCATTCAATTACAACATTATCACACGCGATTACACACGATATAAATATTATTCCTAATACCTATTGCCCACGTGTTAAATATGCAGGGTTCTTCTACCTACCGTGAGTTTTCAACACTACAAATAGACAACTAATTGTTCAAATGGTGCGCAACATTCAAACAATGGATCATAAATGCATATGTAATAAAAAAACAAGAAAAGATAACTAAACTAAACGAGTCTTGAATTAAAAATAACGATTAAAAGGTATCATCATCCATCCAATACACCAACTAATGTTAGCCTAGCATTGCTCTATGAGAATTACACAAAACAATAAGAAATGACATCACCCAAAGTAAGAAATATGATGAAGACTTGAAAACTCCAATTCTTCACTTGAAATCCGACCCCAAATGTTGAAATCTCGCTTCTTGAGTGTAAAATAGCTTCATGCGCTCTTGAACAATGAAAAAACTAAGGTCACATCTGTAACGCCCTGAAAATTTTAGAATAAAAATTTATTTTTTCTATATACTATATTTTATTATTTTGAAAGTTCAAGGAATAAAGTGAAATATGTTTTAAATTCTTTTGTTTTTGGATCAAATATTTGGATTTTGATAAAATGATGATAAGTATATCAATATGAGGCTCGTTTGATAGCTCGTAATTAATCATATAAATTAGGCTCGAGGAAAAGTTAATTCGGATAAGTTAGTCTCAAAATATTGAAATTCAAAGAAATTGTAATTTATTCATTTTTTTTTTTAAATCAAGTTGAATTTAGATGAGGGATAGTCACGTGTATCTAAGGGATGGATGTGGAATAATTTTTTATTTGATTAGAATTCTGTTTGAAGTCAAAAGTTGCTATCAGTTTCACGTATTGGAATTAGAATCACCTTTTGATTGTGGTAGGTATTTTGTACACATGTCATATTATGATTTGTTTACTAAAAAGTCAATTCTTATCCAATTTGATAAATACGATTTTTTTCATCCAGATTGTACCAAGACTCAACCACTATATTTTTACTATAAATAGTGTACAATTATCCCACAATTCATCACCAAAGAATTTTACACGGCAACTTTCATATAAAGTAGCTGTAAGTTTCTAATATATATTTTTCAAAAGATCGTTTGATCAAAGTAAGATATTTTTGTACAAGTTGTTCGTTTCCATATGCTTTATATTCAATAATTTATGCATAAATTGCTATTGGACCTTCGAGTTCTTTATTAAAAAATATGAGATCCTATGGAAATTTAAGATGACCTAAGAAGGGTGTGTCGCTTGATCATCGATATACTAAATAAGAGAATAGTGATAAGAAGTGTTTATTTTATTGCATATAATTGTGTACGAAAACTGTACGTAGCTTACTGGATATTTTTTTTTAAAATACCCACTCTTATACAATTTTACAAGTAAATTCGGGTCGATTAGAATAATGGCGGGATGGTGAATGCTACTGTCAAGAGGAATCGAAGAGATAAAATATTCAGTTTATTTATTTATTTTCTTTAAATTACTAGTCAGTTTAATTTGTTCAAAGACATTTATTTAATTATGATTATATTTTCATTATGGATATTCCAATTACTTCTTTTACGGAATATTATTTTATCGTTCCATAAAGAAATTAATTTTTTTGTAAGACTCTAGTATTTGTGAAATCTTGGGACAGAGCATGGTTCTACTTTCCTGTAGACAATTTTTTTTAAAATAATAATAAATTCAGCATATGTACCAAAAAATATATATATTAAATTTCGTGAACGGTACCTTACTGTTCACTGTTCGCGTGAATAGTACAGAACAGTGCGCGACACTGTTCCACACGAACAGTGATGAGCACTGTTACTTAAATGAATTTTTTTTCTGTGTTTTTTTCTTGTGTTTAAAGGTTGAATATTTTTGTTAAACTGATTTTAAATGATTATTTTACATTTTTTGAAACTTTTATTTAACGACATTCCTATTTTAGAAAATTTCTAAATTAATAAATTCAAAGTATTTTTATAAAGATTAGGAGTTTAAGGATATTATGGTTTTGCAAAAAAAAATTAAATATGTAATGAAATAAAGAATTCTTGGCACACGACACTCACTATTCGACCACTCTACAATTGGTCCAAGGTATGAAATGAAATGTCATTCTGTTAGCATGATTATGAGTTTTCTTACTTTATGCTATGTACTATTATGAGTATGTCAAAGTCGAGTATCAAAAGCTTTTCAAATATTTGAAGTAATTTTAAGGACGAAATTCTTTTAAGGAAGGAAGATTGTAACGCCCCAAAAATTTTAAAATAAAAATTTATTTGTTCTATATATTATATTTTATTATTTTGAAAGTTGAGGGACTAAAGTAAAATATGTTTTAAATTCTTTTGTTTTTGGGTTGTATTTGGATTTTGATAGAGTGATGATAAGTATTGATATATGGGGTTCGATGGATAGTTCGTAATTAATCATGTAAATTCGGTTCGATAAAAAGTTAATTTGTATAAGTTAGTCTCAATTTATTGAAATTCAAAGGAATTGTAATTTATTTATTTTTTTAAAATCAAATTGAATTTGGATGAGGGATAGCCACGTGTATTTAAGGAATGGATGTGAGATAATTTTTCTATTTGATTATAATTCTATTTGAAGTCAAAAATTGCTATCACTATCATATATTGGGATTAGAATCACCTTTTGATTGTGATAGGTATTTTGTACACATGTCATATTATGATTTGTTTATTAAAAATTCAATTCTTATCCAATTTAATAAATACGATTTTTTTCATTCCAATTGTTCCAAGACTCAACCACTATATTTTTACTATAAATAGTGTGCAATTGTCTCACAGTTCACCACCAAAAAATTTTACACGGCAGCTTTCATATAAAACAGCTGTAAATTTCTAATATATTTTTCTCAAAATATACGAGATCCTACGGGAATTTATTAAAATATATGAGATCCTACGAGAATTTAAAATGACCTAAGATGGGTGTCGCTTGGTCACCGATATACTCCATAGGAGAAGAGTTGTATAAAGTGTTTACCTTATTGCATATAATTGTATATGGAATCTGCATATATCTTACTGAGTATTTTTTTTTTGAATACTCACTCTTACAAAATTTTACAGGTTAGTTCGGGTCGATTGGAACAGTGGCGGGATAATGAGTGCGACTGCCAAGATGAATCGAAGAGATAAAATATTAAGTTTATTTATTTAGCTATTTATTTTCTTTAAATTATTAGTCAGTTTAATTTGTTCAAAGACAATTATTTAAATTATAATTAGATTTTCATTATGGATATTCCAATTATTTTCTTTTAAAAAATATTATTTTATCGTTCCACAAAGAAATTAAATTTTTTGTAACACTCTAGTATTTGTGAAATTTTGGGACATCACAGTATCAGTTCTGGATGGCTCCTAGGTCTTATATAAAGCATGAGATTGCATTTCAACATTCATTGAAACATAATAAGGAAAACATATTTTTTTCCCTTTTTCAACCAGGAGCGCGCCTTTAAGCGAATCAAGAGCCTCTACGAGGTCATCCCCTTGTCTTCCATTCACATCTAACTGAGCCTAAGCAATTTGCATGTTCGTTCTTCAGTCCGAGCCCACATTTACCCACATTTGATTGATTGTGTTTTAGTGGAACTCTAGCCTTCTTGCATTTTAGTCCTCTTTTTTGTTTTTTTTTTCCCAATTCCATAGTTTTCATCAATTGTACCTAACAAATATAACACAAATAGAATTAAGTCATAATTCATCTAAATGTACCACAAATATCTTAGTTTAAACGTCTAAATGAGTATACAAAGGAGGCGAGGTGACATCCTAAGGAAGATTATACTCGCCATAGGAGGAACGAAAATAGGGAAAGGCCTAGAAGTGGCCAAAGGCAAAGAAGATACCCCCTAGCAAACATGGGTAACCCTCCATTCAGGATATAGACACAATCACTAGAGGTTCACATGTTATAGAAGAGCCTCGAAACACTCAAAAAAATTATGCTAGGTAAACCAAAGATTTCCCAATGACTAGCTTTATAGTCAACAACAACCCACATAGAGTTGGGAACATGTCACCCATCACTTTCACACAGGAAGGTGACACGGTCTGTATTTACCACATTGTTATGTCTTGGCAGTAAGAGCCGTTATAGCTTACAATGGGCATTCATATGCCAGTAGACAATGGAAGCTCTGTCAACATTCCATTTGAAGTCACATATAACAAGATAGTGGTAGATCATGAGCTCACGTTTATGACTTTTCCCATATATAAATTCATAGGTGATAACATCATCTCAAGAAGAAATATTACCTTTGCAGTAGAGATAGGGTTGCCTCCTTCGGAACAAGATGAAGATTATTTGGAGCCAATGCGTTTCTCGATAGGTTAACCTTGCCATTTTCCATGATGTATATCATATCATATGAACAACACTGTCCAAATTATTGCAGAAAGAAGGTAGAAAACTTGCTTCTAGTGCATTCACTTCCACTGTAGTAGTAAGGAGAGGAATTCCAATATTTTCACAAATTTATAGTGAAGTTTCACCGGAGTCGATTTTCTACAATGTTGAAGGTGGGTGAAACCAAGGGAAATTGGCTAATTTTAGAGCTAAAAATTGAAGGACAATATTGTCACATTACCAATTAAAATATATATTTTCCTTTTAACATGGGTCAAAGGTTATTTATCCAATATCATCGTGTAACCTGGGTGTATGGCCAAATTTCCCTTAAAAATGAAAAAGATTCTTTCTATGATGGGTTTATTTGATTGTGTGAGTTTTTGTCAAATTCATTTGTGAACAGTTACACTTGAGCTCTCATCCAACGTGCTTCTTTGTCATCTTCAATGAGATCATCGTCAGTTGGCTTCATTTTGTTCTCTAGATAGAGTAGAGATTAGATGAAAAGGTAAAGAAGTATCTATGAAGGAGATATTTGAAGTGTATTGTACAAAGCCAGTTTTGGAAACCAGTTTAGGAAGAGTGTGTGGAAACGACAGCGGCAATTTGAAACAGTCTCTTTTGGGAGAAAGGTGGATATGACAAGCAAGATTTTTACAATATGATGATATACACAACTTTAACGTAAAATTTTTACAAACTCTAATATTGTATTAAAAAGAAAATCTCATTAATAAAGATAACTTCGTACAGAATCCACTACCTTAAATCATTTGCAAGGGCAACTTAGAAGCATATTTTTGTTGGATAAAATCAATCAAACCAGGTTACACAGAAAGATTTGACAAGTAATATCCAACTAATTGGAATTCATTTATAAATAGATTTTTTTATGTTCGGTACAAAAAAATGGATGGTTGTACATAGACTTAACAGATGTTAGTAGTTCCATTTTTCTTGTGTTTTTCAGTTTAAGTTTATACAAATTTAGTAGTTCCATCTTTATTGTTTTACTAAAAACTCTGTTTTAATTAAAGTTTATAACTTCTCCTGTTTATATCTAATTTATAATCTATAAGAAATTATCGTGAAATCCAATTTTTCATTGGATCAAAGTGGAAACCTAAAAAATCCACCTAAACTTTGATCATGTTTCGAAAAAAAAAAAACTCATATCATATTGAGCTAAAAATATTCTCAATAGAGAGTAAAAAACTCCTTTTATGTTTCTTAAACCCTTTTAAAGTCTATTTATCTTGAGGGCCTCTCCAACAAGATCTCTAATGATTCTTCCAAGCAGCAAACAACTACCTCTGGGGGCGGGGCTCATTGATTCACCACCTGAGAACGTTACAATCTAAACAAACATTTACATATTCAACATAAGCAACCAATGATTAATTTACTGCAAGACAATAGATTGCAACCATAGGTTTTTTTATAGCCCTATCAATAAATATCTCCAAAAAAATGTGATTTTAAAAACCAAATGAGAACACAGTGCCTGAATATCAAAAAAAGTTTGTGGATTTGTCAAAGTATGTTGCAACTCTTGTAGTTGATAAAGCTGATAAGTGCAGAAGGTTTGAATAGGGTTTGAGGGAAGAAATCAGATCAGTGGTGACTACAATAGGAGATGAAAATTTTGGAAAACATGTAAAGGTAGCGCTGAGAGTTGGAAAAAGCCTTTCAGAGAGATCAAGGGGTCAAAATCTAATATTGCATAGAGTTGGTGGGATAATCAGACATGGGTAGGAGTCTTTATCAATAGACCATCGAGGATGGATAGCAGAGGAGGTGGATTAGGTGTTTCCACTTCTAGTAGCTTCAAATCCAAATCTTATGGAAGTCAGGGCTCGAGAATGAGCCGAGGTCAATACAGCAGCCTGGGTATAGCCATACTCACACCCAGTGATCTTCCTAAATATCATTTACTCTTGGATAGGGTGATAGTTCCAGTGTTGCCAGGTTTCCTCAGTGTCATTCATGTAGAAGATTTCATCCTGGTGAGTGCCTTAGAGCATTGATGTTTGTTATCATTATGGCCAGACATGGCATCAATAGGGTAGTTTATAACGGGGAACATCTTCACAAGTAGGTGGTGGTATTTCTAGGCAGAATTAGAACCAAGATACGCTGGCAAGTAAAGCAGGTGCCTACGACTGTTGTTCAGTCTGACGTAGTTGGCGTAGTGGCAATAGACAGAAGGGCCACGCAGGACGTCTTAGGACTCAGGGGAGAGTTTTTACTGTGACTCGGCATGATGCTGATGAGTCACCAGATGTAGTCATGGGTACGTTATCTATTTTTGGCAAAAGGGCTCGTTCTTTAATTGATTCAGATGCTACACATTCATTTATATCATATGCATTTGCTACGTATGTGGACCATATGTTGGACCCTTAGATAGTGATTTGGTAGTAATGACTCCTTTAAGAGATTCACATTTTAGCTACCAATGTGTATAAAGATTGTGTTGTTAGAGTGAATGATCGAGAGTTGAAGGCTAATTTGATTCCACTTAATATTCATGATTTTGATGTTATACCGGGCATGGATTTCTTAGCTGTAAATGATGCTTTAGTTGATGGATTACGCAAAAAGGCGGTGTTCAAAATGCTAGAAGAGCTTGATATTATTCTTAGTGGTGAACTCTTATATTACCTTCATGTGTCATATCCGTGCTTGATGCAGGGAGATCGCTTAGAAAATGTTGTCATGCATATTTGACCCATGTAATTGACACTTAAATTACTGAGTTGGAACTTGAAAATATACAAGTGTTAAGAGATTTCCCTGATGACTTTCCCGAAGATCTTTCAAGTTTACCTTCAGATAGGGAAGTTGAATTTACCATTGACTTTATTCTAGGGACTCCACCAATCTCGGAAACACCATACAAAATGGCTCTAGTAGAGCTGAAGAAATTGAAAGTTCAGCTGCAAGATTTAGTTGATAATGGTTTCATTAAACACTGTGTAACTTCTTGTGGAGCACCGGCATTATTTGTGAAAAAGAAGGGTGGCACATTGAGATTATACATTGACTATATAGATAGCTGAATAAATTAACTATTCGCAATAAGTATCATTTGCCTCATATTAATGATTTGTTTGACCAATTTCGAGGTGCCACAATATATTCTAAGGTTGACTTGCACTCAAGGTATCATCAACTCAAAATTAAGGGTGTTGATGTATAAAACTGCTTTTAGGTCACAGTATGGCCATTATGAGTTTTTAGTGATACCATTTGGGTCAACACTAATGCCCTAGCAGCATTTATGGATGTGATGAATAGAGCGCTTTACCCATATTTAGACAAATTTGTGATTGTTTTTATTGATAATATATTTGTTTATTCTCTCAATAGTGATGAGCATGTTGAGCACTTGAAGATTATTTTACAGACTTTGCGAGATAAGAAGTTGTATGCGCTATCAGCAAATGTAAATTTTGGCTTGATAAAGTTGTATTTTTGGGTCATGTCAACTCAGAAGAAGGCATTTATGTAGATCCTCAGAAAATTGAGGCAATAATGAAATGGGAACGCCCTACTAATGTGACAGAAGTACGGATTTTCCTTAGACAAACAGGTTATTATCGTCGATTTGTAGAAGATTTCTCTAAAATTGCTCTTTCTCTGACTAGTTTGATTCGAAAAAACTCTAAATTTATATGGACTAGGGAATGTAAAAAGAGTTTTCAAGAGTTGAAGAAAAGATTAGCTTCTGCTCCTATAAGCTCTTTCATCTCCAAGTAAAGAGTTTATAATTTATAGTAATACTTCACGTCAAGGACTGGGTTGTGTTCTAATGCAGAATGAAAATGTTGTAGCTTATGCTTTAAGACATTTGAAGAAGGATGAGTTAAACTACCCAACGATTTGGAGTTAGCTGCAGTGGTGTTGACACTGAAGATTTGAAGGCATTATCTTTGATAAAAGATGTCAAATATTTATTGATCATAAAAGTTTGAAGTATATCTTTGATCAAAATAAATTGAATTTAAGACAAAGAAAATTGTTAGAGTTGATAAAGGATTATGATTGTAAGATTCACTACCATCCGGGGAAAGCTAATGTAGTTGCAGATGCTCTTAGTAGAAAGACTAGTATGTGCTTCTTTGATTTGTGAGTTTAAAAAGTTGTATGCTCAATTGTCGCTACTACTTCAGGGTCGGTATTAGCTCATTTTCAAGTAAGCACTACTTTGATTGATAAGGTTAGAGAAGCTCAATCAAGACTTGACATTGAGAATATTGAGAAAGCAGAAGTGAGTGTTGGGTTATGAACAGATTATGTGATTAGATATGATGGTGTGTTGGCTTTGGGAAATAGATTATGTGTTCCAGATATTTTAGAATTGAAAAAGGAGATTTTAGAAGAGGCACATAGTTCTGCTTATGCTATGCATCCAGGTAGCATTAAAATGTATCATACATTAATAGATCATTACTGGTAGCTGGGTATGAAAAGAGAGATAACTGATTTTGTATCTAATTGTCTTATCTAGTTCGTCAGAAAACAGTAGGACTTTTACAGCCATTGCCTATTTTACAATGGAAATGGAAGTACATTAAATGGACCTTTTATTTGGTATTTCTCATACTTAGAGTGGTCATGATGGTGTTTGGGTTATTGCATATCGTTTGATTAAAACTGTCAGGTTTTTGCCGATCAAAGGCACTCATACTTTGAATAAATTGGCAAAGTTCTATGTAAATGAGATAGTCAGCTCATATTGTACTCCTTTATCTATTATGTCAAATAGAGATCCTTGATTTACATCTAAATTTTGGCCTAGCTTGCAGGAAGCCATGGGCATTAAGCTACATTTTAGTACAGTTTTTCATCCTCAGATAGATGGTCAATCAGAAAGGACCATACATAATCTTTAGGACATTTTAAAGACTTGCTTTAAAAGTAGTTAAAATACTCAAATGTCTTTGATAGAGTTTGTTTACAATAACAGTTACCACTCCAGTATAGAATTGGCTCCTTTCGAAACTTTATATGGTAAAAATTGTAGAACACCGGTATGTAGGGATGAAGCCAGTGAGAGGAAGTTAGTAGGCCTTGAATTTGTTCAAATGGCTTTAGAAAATGTGAAACTGATCGGAGAAAAGTTGAAAGCAGCACAAGACAGACAGAAAAGTTATGCGGATAAGCACGTGATAGATTTTGAATTTGCAAGTTGGAGATAAAGTATTTTTGAAATTGTCACCTTGGAAATGGGTATTGAGATTTGGCAAATGAGGAAAGTTGAGTCCACTATATATTGGACCTTATCAAATTACTAAGCGGATTTGTCCAATTGCATATCGATTAGATTTGCCCGTTGAATTATCCATGATTCATGATGTTTTCCATGTTTCTATGCTCTACAAGCACATTGTAGATGCTTCTCATGTTCTAGAGTTTTAGCCAATTCAGTTAAAGGAGAATTTAACCCATATAGTCTTGATGATGAGAATTCTAGATAAAAACGTGCAAATTCAGCGAAACCAAACAATTTCACTTGTCAAGGTCCTTTCGAAGAATCATGCGGTTGGAGAGACTACATGGGAGAATAAGGATCAGATGCATATTCAATATTCTCATCTATTCATTGATTGGTAATTGTTAATCGAATTTCGATGATGAAATTCTTTTTAAGGAAGCAAGATTGTTACACCTCATTTTTTATTAGTCAAAATTCAAGATTTCTTATTCGAAGTCAAAGGTTCGACTAGTCAAAGTCAAATAGAGACTTAAATGGAATAAATCATTTTATTGAGATTTATTTTACAATTGACAATATTTGAAGTTTAAGATGGATTAAATTTAAAGTTGGGGATGTACTTATCTATTATTAGATGTTAAAAAACTAATTTTTTTATAGAATAGATCATGAGGGACTTTCCTATAAATTGTTAGTGCTCCACTAACTATCTCTAATTGAATCCATCTTAATTTTTTTTTTCACACAACAGAGGTAGAGAAACGGTGAGGAAGCATAGAAACAGTGGAGAGAAAAGGAAAAAGAAAGAAAAGGAAAAAAAAAAAGAAGGAAGGAAGAAATTATGTATTATCTTCTTCAAGTTTGCGTTCAATTTCTTTATTTCTTCAAGAGGTAAAGAAATAACTTTTTTATGGAATGGGGATGTTAAATTTTGGCTTAATCGCACAAAACATTCATACGTTTGGCATGTAGTGTGCAAAACGTCCCTACGTTTTATTTTTTTTTCATTTTCACCCATATTTCCGCGTTTTCTTGCTAAAAACGTCATTTTCACATATTTTTAACGTAAAATGATCAATATACCCTCATATTTAAATCAAACATAAAGGAAAAGAAAAGAAAAATAAAGAATGAATTGTAATCTTACTCCTAAACTTTTTTAAAAAATGCAAATGAGTCCAAAATTTATGAAAATATTAAAAATAATAAAAAACCTCTCTCTCTCTTCTCCTCTGCCACCACCTTTGGAGCCTCGAATCACCACCTTTCGGCCACCAAGACCACCGGATCCGACCACCACCAGTCTCGCCTCACTCTCCTCTACAACCTCTAACCAACCATTAGCTACAAAACATCAGGAATCAGCAAAAAATCGAGCTTAAAAACCACATCTCGCGAACTCTTTTTTCTGCCGAAAACCCACCTCCGGTGACACCCATGTTATTTGTTGATTAATTGGTGCAATTGATTCATGATCCAGTGTGTTACCAACTTGAATTGAATGTATTAAGGCCGAATTTGATGATTGGGGTAGTGTAGAATCCTCAATTGATGGACAACAAAACGGACTGCCTTGCGTCCAAGCCTGTTCATCCACATTGAGCCCAAATTGTTAGACCAGTGGTTGGAGTAGATGTGCCATCAAGGGAAGATGCTAGAATAGGTGGTCCACGATTGTGGGGACCATCGTCATCGCCGGAAATTGTGATTGTTGGCTGCGAGTTCGTTGATTCAAAATTCTACTGTAGATTTAGATTTTCTATGTTATTTCATGTAATATGACCATTTATAGATGCACCATGTTGAGCTTGAGCGACCTGTGGGGTGTTATTAACATGGGCGTCGCCGGAGGTGGGTTTTCCGGCAGAAAAAAGAGTTCGCGAGATGGGGTTTTTGGGCTCGATTTTTTGCTGATTCCTAATGTTTTGTGACTAATGGTTGGTTGGAGGTTGTAGAGGAGAGTGAGGTGAGACTGGTGATGGTCGGATCCGATGGTCTTGGTGGTCGGAAGGTGGTGATTCGAGGCTCCAAAGATGGAGGCAAAGGAGAACAGGGAGAGGAGTTTTTTTGTTAGTTTTTCTATTTTCATAAATGTCGGACTCATTTGCATTTTTTAAAAAGTTTAGGAGTAAGATTACAATTTATTCCTTATTTTTCTTTTCTTTTCTTTTTTGTTTGATTTATATAGGAGTGTATATTGGTCATTTTACGTTAAAAATAGGTAAAATGACATTTTCCGTAAAGAAACGTTGAAATAGGGGTGAAAATGCAAAAAAAAAAAAAATTGAAACATAAGGATGTTTTACATATTACACGCCAAATGTAAGGACATTTTGTGCGATTAAGCCTTAAATTTTCTAGGGTTCTTTAGGCCCTATTTGTTTCGGATTAAAATCAGATTTTAATCTAAATTAAAGTTAAACAATTAACTACATCTTTCAAGGGTCCTACAGCTTTTCAACCACACATTTCAAAAATTTCTATTACAATATACTAAAAACCTAATTTTAATCCCCACCAAACACTCACTAAGTTGTTATTTTATTTTTCAGATAAGTGAAAAGAGTATATCTTCAAGTCAACATTCTTGATTTGTTATGCTAATTGCATAGGTAAAGAATTCTAGCAGACCCTAGAATTTTTAATTGGGTTATTGAGTAAAAATAGTTTGTGAAAATGTTTTGTTGATAGAATTACTCACATGAAAGTATGAGTTAATGGAACAAGATGAAAGTTAAGTAGGTTGAGTGGTTGGTTGCTAGTTTTCACTTGATTGGAAGGTGTGATTATTTTTATGGTTGAGATGAAGATAGAGTTGGATAAAGTAAATATTGGTGAATGTTTTAGAAAATAGAATTAGCTCCAATTGATTAAAAGAAATTTGAGGAATTTATTCAAGTATCAATAAATCAAGTTTTAGAATTCAATTATTATATTCAGAGCTACCAAATATGATTGTGGTTAAATTGATTATTTTGTATCATATTTCAGGTGGCGACGAAAAAATTGAAAAAGCTTATCGACCTTCATAACCTGTCTTGAGTAAGTAGAAAAACTTATTTCTTAGAAATAAATATTTACTAAATTTATAGTAGATCAGAAAGTTACATATTTCATATAGTTGAATTGACAACATGATTTTTAGAATAAAATGGATTTTATAATTAGTTCTTTTATAAGTTAAATTCAATTTAGATAAATCATATCGTTGTCATGTTATATTAGTATGTTTCAACATATTTAAAGTTATTTTTAAAAGCATCAGAAAGTACACATGTGATTTTACCTGCTTTACACTAATGTGAATATGTTTTCACGGTTTATGACCATTATGGTGATTTACCAACTCTGCACGTATGACTAGATTAGAGTCTTCGGGCAGCTCTGCTCGCGTATGAATAGAATTTCAAAATTTGAGAATTGAATAGCTTTGCCATGTATGTATTAATCGATACATGAATATTGTTATTCTGGGTACTTTTTTAGTGTAATTTTTAGTATTATACAACTTATCATATTTCAGACTTCAGGATTTAGTTTATTTTCAGTTTAGATAATAAAGATTTCAGCTTATAGTACCGTTAAAAGATATTTTCACTCATATTTACTGACATCAAATTTCGTATATCCGCAATATCTTATAATTATTTATTCAAAATAAAGAGTAAATAATTTTATGATTCCATTATGCTTTAATCTTAAAAGTATTATCAAATTTCAGACTTTCCTAAAGTTGTAATAGTACAAGTGAGAGTTTTCGAAAGTTTGTATAAATGAAAAAAGTATACTTATTTGCGAAAATTTACTCACTTACAAACTCATATATTTTGTCACCATTTTCCTTATCAGATAGTAGTTGAGTTGAGCAGCGTTGGAGCATGTCGATCACTGAATTGAGCCACACATTATCGGTAGTTATATGATACATTTTGTCAGTTTAAATAGTTCATATCTCATTTGGAACACATGCATCTTTTGTCAATAAAGTTAATTTGTAATTTATATATTCATTTCATGGGCTCAGTGTATATTTGGTATTTTTAGTGCTTTTAAAGACTTTTGTTTGTAAATAATAGTAAATGTCGATTTACCAGTATTATATTTTGTAAAGTTTGTATTTTGAGGGGCCTGTGTACTCTATTTTAATTTATATGTACATGTTTAAGGAAATTGATTATTGTTCAAGTGTTTTTTAGTCCATATTACAAGGGAAAGTTTGTCAAAATTTTTATAAAAGCATGTCAGAGTAAAGCTGGTCATAGTTGCCTTGGTGGTGGGTCTGACATTTAGTTGGTATCTACCATCAGCGCACACCACGTGTCGGGTCCACTAGGGTGATTTGGGACAAATTGTGTCACATTCTGTCCTCGAGCACTTTCCTTTGCCCAACTCAAATGCCTTCTTGCCTAAATGAAGATGGATCTTATTTGACCAAAATTTTAAATTTATCCAAATATCTCAGTCCCCGACTCCTATGTCTAGGAGGAGTCTGTCTCGGTAAAGATCAATGTTGAAGTGTGACTAGTTTTACAATTGTCACCCAATGCTTATCTCAAGTAGAACTTTTAAGGATAAAAAATATTTAATCAACTCCTATCAATAATGTACTACTTGTCTCTATAAGTACAATACCTCAATTCATTATTTAGGTTCGCTTTAACATACAGTTCAAGGATATATCACACAAATTCTCTCTCTAACTTAAGCATTGGAGGGGACGAGAATACACCTCGACGCTATTGTTTCAAGTACTGGAAGATTCTGTTTGTGCCCATTCTAAGTCCATAAGCTCGAAAAATTAACAGGTACGATTTTTGTTTGCATCAGTTATATATTCTCATAATAAAATAATTTTACATATAAATTTAAAATTTTTCTACTTTTCAACCATATAATCTCAAAAAAAATTAGTTTAATGAAACACATTTTCCCAAAAAATAAAGTATAGAACCAGAACTTTTTACGAACCGGACACTGGGCATGGCGAGGCCTTCTTGCGTGATCTTCTTTTCTTTTCCTTTTTATATGATAAACGTGCTCATCTGACAACCGTGTTTTTGTTAACAATATACTAGAAAACTAGCAAAATGTAAAATTTTCAGAGGGGGTCATTATTCATCAATCAAATAATCAAACTCATAAAACTAATACCACAAACTACTTTGGGAGGATAGCCTGTCCCTCTCTCCGAATTAAAGATGGGCGTTTTTACCAGTATCAGCACCCGTTCTCTCTCCCCATCTTCACCCCCAAACCCTATTTCAGAACCCAAAAAACCTTTAACTCTCTCATTCCCTTCTTCTAAACTCTTCACTCTATCAAACCCATCTCTGAATTTTACGATCGCAGCAAGAACTGGACCTTTTTTGCCCATCAATGCTGTGACTGAGGACATAGAAGTTGATACAGCTGATGAAAACAGTGATAATAAAGCTTCGACTACAAGAGAATCAGAGGGCATCAAGAATATTACATCCACATCTTCAGATAGATTGCTTAATGCTGCTATTGTTCTTGGTGCTGGCACTCTCGCCATCACTAAGTTGCTAACTATTGATCATGACTACTGGCAGGTGACTCATCTTCTTCTTATTATCTGTCTTTTTTTGGGTTTATTTTTTTTCCTTGTTAGAATTTACATATTTGGTGTTCTTGATTAACTGGTAATTACAGTAATTAAGTTTATATTGAATTTTGCGCGGGCTTGGCTAAATTTTGGTTATATTACTTCCTACATGTCTTTAAGTTTCAAAAATTTCAAGGATCTAGCCCAAAGAAATTGGTTAGCATGTGATTTCAAAACCCTCTTGACATATTATAAATTAAACTTGAAAAAATGAGGAAGATATGGAATCAAATTGGATGTTCAATAATCTGATGTGCGCTAAATGTCTATTTTCAGGGATGGACTCTTTATGAGGTTTTGAGATATGCGCCTGAGCACAATTGGATTGCTTATGAGGAAGCTCTTAAAAAAAATCCAGTATTTGCTAAAATGGTGATAAGCTGGATTGTTTATTCTCTAGGAGATTGGATTGCTCAAGTAAGGATTTCATAATTCTCAAATGTCATTTTGATTAGTATTTTGTGGCAAAAATGATATGTATTCATTTTGTATGTTTTTCTCCGTTTTCATTTGCTTATTAATTTGCAGTGTTATGAAGGGAGACCCCTTTTCGAATTTGATCGAACACGCATGTTTAGATCTGGCCTTGTCGGATTCACCCTCCATGGATCACTTTCACATTATTATTACCAAATTTGTGAGGTGATGTTTGTGGCTTATATTTTTTCAAACCAAAATTGACTTTGAAAATAGTCGTGTTTTGCTGAAATTGTTTACTTTGGCTTCACAGGCTCTTTTTCCTTTCAAGGATTGGTGGGTGGTCCCTGCCAAAGTTGCCTTTGACCAAACTGTATGGGCTGCAGTTTGGAACAGCATTTACTATATGGTTTTGGGTTTGTTGCGCTTGGAATCCCCAGCCGATATTTTTCATGAGTTGAAAGCTACATTTTGGCCTATGTTAACGGTAAGAACTCTCCCATTTAACACATTTCTTCTCGTTTAGGTGCTTAGGTTTGACTCCGTATGAGTAAGGCCATTATGTGATCAACAAAATGTTACATTATGAATAATTCATAAGCTGTTGCCTCTTTTTCCCCTGATTTCCCTTGGACGGTGAGAATTGTGAATGGGTTGTTTGGTGACCTAATGATCTATGAACAGTTCAATATGATGATCCATATTGCAGATGAACCTGCTATGTGTACATGCAATTTTGCCAGATTACAGGGGGGACACTTGGCATTATTCCATTAGGCATTGGCAAGAAAAAAAATTCCAACCACACATGTGCTGCGCTGGCAGCACATGTACACCTCCTGTACAAAATTCCTGCGTACAAGGGGAATGACGCATTGCAGATTCAGCTTCAGACCAGTATTTTTATCTTTAAACTCATAACCTTAGTGATGGGAAATCAAGACAAGTGAAATGCCCAGAAACGTTTTAAGCCTCAGAAAATTCCAGAAGCCAATCCAATGGACAGCCATGAGCCCCGTGTCATCATCTGGTCAATTGCCTTCACTAATAAAATCGCATTTCACCAAACACGTTCCTAGGCCAATTTTGGGAGCACACACTGCACACGTGCGCCAATCTCAACAATAAAAATAATAGATATCCTTAGTAGATTAGAAATAAAGATAGTTTCACTTAGTTGAGCTTATTTTAATTATTATAGTTAACTAATTTACTAGAATTAGGGTTTAATTTTATAGATTTTGTTTGACTTAAATTAGGTTTTATTTCCTTCTTAAATTAGTTTTGCTTAAAACTCTAATTAAAGAGGTCTGTTCATTGTAATACTTACACTTGATTGTTAAATAAACTCATATTTCATCCTCTAATTTCTTTTGAACTTCTTCCCTTTCTTCTCTCTTTCTCTTCCTTTCTTCTTAAATCTCATTCTTATTCGTTGTAATAAAATTCGATATCATGAATATGTATGTATTTTTATTGATGCTCCTAAGTTAATTAATAATTTCTCGAGTAAAAATTTAATATTTTCTCTCATGTGACATTCAGATCTTTATGAAATATGCGAACATGAAAGCATGTATTAAAAATGTTAGAAAATAAATCTATTGAAATCACGCGAAGTATCGAGGTATATCTCTATCCTTTTTTAGACTTTACAGTGGTTGTTATAAGTGCTATTTATCATATCATTTCTCTCGATAAAAATAAAACCGACAAATCAATCTAATTAATGATCAAATAATTAAAAGCATTAAACATAAGAACAATCATCCAAGAAATCATGCATATTGGACATCAAATTTTTTAATTTGTATTGAAAACATCATAATAAGGGTTTATCTATGTCTTAATAATTGAAAATCTAGCCTGGTATTGAAAAATTACAAGAAATCATGATTAATTGGTAGAAAATCACCCGGGTTTTTAGTTTAGTGAAGAAAAGAGGATAAATCTTGAAATCTTGAATTTCTGACTTCTTGATGAATTTCTGTTGAGTCATCTCTTCTTTGCCCAAAAAATCAAGGTTGAATTATCAATGGATTGAATTCTTGCAATTCCTCACTTTGATTGTGATAATTGATTATTATTAGAGTTTGAGAGGTCTCTCCTAATGTATGAGGTTGTTCTGTATTTATATGGCTCGAAAATAGTTCAAAAATCGCATTGAATTTGATTTCTCAAAAGAGTTTTAAGCGAAATAGGAAAATTGCACGTCAGCCCTCGAAGTTGTAATCTACCTTCTAAAGTTGATTTCCCTCAGTTGGGGAGAAATGATGGGAAAAATGATACGAATAATAGATATCCATAGTTGATTAGGAATAAAGATAGTTTTATTCAAATTAGCTTATTATAGTTTTTTAGTTAGATTAGAATTAAGGTTTTATTTAATAAATTTTCTAGCTTGACTTAAATTAGATTTTATTTCCTTTGTTTCCTTTTTAAATTAGGTTTACTTAAACTCTATATAAAGAGGGTTTATTCATAAGCATTTTGACTTTTGATTCAATTTCCTCATGTTGGATGGACTATTGTCCAGCATCCAGTTCTAACATAAATTCAATTAGAAAATCTTGATAATATAGTACATCATTGTGTATAATTTGTATTATGCCAATTTTAGGTACTTGTGACTTGTATAGTTTACACTGCTGAATCATTCATATATTTTATGTCAACTTTTCTGCATGTAGCTAATTGTTCATGCAACAAGTTGAAGATGTTCCTTTAGAAGTCAACTCCTCAGTTGTTAGTTAATTTCTTTATTAACAAAATGAGATGTATTATAATTTTTTTGGTGGGTAGTGATGTTATTAGTCCATTAAAATGACTTTGACATGTCATGTTTCAATATTGTTTGTAATGTTTGAATTAAATAAATA
>CAIGRP010001041.1:0-35800 GCA_903798385.1 Fraxinus cuspidata
AAGAAAGCCAAAGATAAATCAAAGTTTTGGATTTGATTCAAAACCACGAACCAAAACAACTAACAATTCACAAACGACTTGTCAACCTTTTTGATTGCTATATTCGAGAATCTCACCCGATTGATTTGAACGCCATAAGAAATAATCTTAATAAGTTCACAAGTTCGTCCAACGAAGAACAATGGCTTTGAAAGCAAATTGCCTCTCAATTAATTCTCAATAATGTTTGTTGTTTTCAATGAAAAATAATAAAACTATTTATACCAACTCCTAAATCCCTAGTTTACCACGGAAATATTTCCTAAAGATGACAAAAAATACCAAATATAGGGTTTGAAACAAAATAGGATTCTTTCCAAAAGTGCAAAAATTTCACTTCGGATTTAACTATGCAGCCGCATAGTTATACCCAATGCGGTCGCATTGTAGCTTTAACTTGGTCACTGTTATTCTTGGATGCAAGGCATGCAACTGCATGCTTGGGTCACCTATACGGTCGCATAGTTGAACACTGTCACCTCATCATCCGTTGCTTGAATCATGTTGATTCATTTGGTTTCTTCGTCCATGTCCAACATGAAACTTGTCCCTTTGCTCGTCGTAGTCAATGTTTTGTCCACCATACCTTGAGCAAGTAACCCTATTACTTCTTTAACTCGCTTCGCTGGCGACCTAGTCATTGGACCTCCTTTGATAATCAACTGATCTTTTCCCAGGCTTGTGTTCATTGCATTGCTTCCTTGGATCATATCACAAGAGTTATGCACAATAGAAAGCAACAACATTAGCAACATAGCAACTAAGGTCACTTTTCGTACCCAAACTTGTGTTATTTAAGCCTTATAATTTTGCTTTGGTGTTAGCAAGCAATTTACCTCTTTTAATGTGATTCAATTTTCTCTGTGTTAGACGGTGGTGTAAATTATGTCCATATTAACCACAACACTACATCTGATCGTGTGATGTAAATTTACCTGTTTACCTGATCCTTTGATATGAACTAAGTTTTTCGAGGTAGTCAGAATTAGCAGTGAAGTGGCTATTAACGGAATTATCCTGCTGGTGGTAGGTTTTCTGGCACTTTGACAGCAGATTCAGATGGCCAACTTTGCAATTTTTCAGATCTTACTGTTGCTTTAAGGAACTTCAACTGGGTGGATTCTTTCTCTTTTCCTTTTCCTTCATAACCCGAGCCTTTTTTTTTATGTTTGTGGTTCTTACATAACTGAGAACTTCATTTAGGCAAGCAGATCTGATGATCAACTGTCTAACTCTCTCTATGGTGTGGTCCAATTCAGCCATGAGATCCAAGATTTGATTTTTTCTCTTTGCTAAGCATTTGGCGAGGGTTTCTTTTTCAGCAACAAGTACAACTCTTTCTTTTTCAACAAACAATGTCTTGGCACAAATAGTGTTATTTCTTTCTTGTTTAGCTTCAGATCTCTTTTCAGTATTTTACATTTGAACATGCATTACTGGTTCCAACTGTGTCTGTATTTAGTAAGTTTTGACCTGCAAGCGACATACGTGACTTATTAGCATTAGATGAAGGTAGACAATTATAGAGGTTACCTGGTTGTCATCAATTATGTCCACCTCATCTGAGTTTGACTTCTTGTCTTCATCTTCACCCCAGGTTATGTTCATAACTTTCTTGCCCCAGTTTGAACACGATTTGACTTTTTTCACCGGATGAAGTAGGATTTTGACTAAAGTTACTGAAGAACTTTTTCTTTTGACGTGGTTGAATTTTTAGAATTGCTTAATGAGCATTGTTGTCTGGTCTTCATTTTCACTTTCATCATCTTTTTCCTCTATCTCAACCTCATTTGCTTTAAAAGCTATTCCCGATCATTTTTCCTTCGGTGAAGATGGAGCTCATAGGTCATCAAGAATCCTACCAATTCTTCTACTTTCATGCTTTCTATGTTCTTACTTTTCTCGATAGTGATTACCTTGGAGTGAAACTTATCAGGTAATGATCTAAGAATTTTTTTCATAATTTTACTTTTCGAGTATTTCTTTCCTAAGATGTTGGCCGAGTTTCACTTAGTTTTGAATAGAAATCTTTGAAATGCTCATCATCTCTCATGGTTAATTGCTCGAATTCAAGTGTCAACATTTGGAGTTTAGAGGACTTCACAATCGAGGTTCCTTCATGAGAAACTTGTAATATGTCCCACACCTCTTTAACTACCTTGCATGTTGAAACTAAACGAAATGGATTAGCATCAATGAATGAGAAAATAACATTTAGAGCTTTAGAATTCCAGCTAGTACTATTATAATCAGTAGTCACCCACTCATCTTCTTGTTTCTCTTTCTACATTATTTTCAATTACGGTGGGAGTTTTATAGTCATACACAATTGAGTGCCATGCTTTCTCATCTAAAGATTGAACATAGACTTGCATTTATTTTTCAATACGAATAATTAGTCTCATCTAAGACAGAACGTCTAAACGTTACTCTATCCATTACTAGATTTTATGTAGATCCCACTTTTTAAAGTGGACCCGCTCTAATACCAATTGTAAAAACTAAAACCCAGTTAATTAAACAATTTGTCTCAATTATTCGTTTCAACTAAAATACACCAGCCAATCAAAACTTTCTACAACCAGTTTTACTTACAGTTTTGATTAGGACACTAAATATTTGTGTTTTACTAGATATAATTTATTGCTTAATTAAATTAAGATGAACACCGGATATAACGTCGTAAACACTAAGGGAGACATTTATGAGCCCCATGTCACGGGTAAAATAATTTATTATCAAAGATTCATAAATACAAGAGTTTTTATTTAGTAATTTTGCAAAATTAACTAAAACAACTAAAATAAATGAAGAACAACTCCATTTTTTTTTTGTTCCTTTTAACTTGTTGGAGAAGTGAAATCAAATTCTCCGGTCTTGACGATATCGCTACTTCACTATTATATTTGACCGCAATCATCGCTTGGATTAAGATTCATCAATCTTAACTCACGTCAAGTAGCATGATCTTTGAGTAGGATTATATCGTTCACACACGTGTGTTCTCTTCAATTATTGTTGAAGAATACGAGTTTTGCTTTGAGATACTTCACTGGAACATCATCCGGTCAGAACTCATTGAAAGTGGTCAGAAGACTTTAGAATTTGCTACTACAGGTTCGCTGGATATATATAGATTTTTCTCAAAGCCTCTGAACATCCCTTAATGATTTTCTTTACTTATGTAGAAACTCCCACAAGGCAAGGACGTATCTTACTTAAAATATGGAATTGCACGGTAAGAATAATATAGAATATATTTGATGTGGTCAATAATTAAATTAAGGAAAATTTTGTTTTGTTAAACCAATCTTTCATTCTTTTAAATTAAGGGAAATATATATTTCGTATATGTATAAAATATATTTGATATGGTCAATAATTAAATTAATGAAAGTTTTGATTCGTTAAAACAATCTTTTCTTCTTTTAATTATTTGACTAATCAAACATATTTAAAATTGTAAGTATATGTGGGTATAAAGTAGGTAAATATTGTACCTCATTTAGGGCTTGGAAACCCTGAAGAACTGCATCCAAGAATTTGCTAACCTATGGCACCTAGTCAGTTCGATTGACTGGCTTAACTTGTTTGGACTGCATTAGTTAAACACGTTTTTGGACCATGTTGTGACTTTTTTAAAATTATTCTAATTTAATCAAGCCAATAAATAAAAAATAAGTAAAAATATAAAATAGTGTTTACTTAAAAAAAATTGAAGGTTATATATTTTTCTTCTTTAAAATGAAAATTACCTTTTTCCACCCCTCGATGGATTTTCTAATATAGAGGAACATATTTCTTAAATTATGTACGAATTTCTCCAAAAAAAATAAAAAAATAAATTGAAAATGCAGCATATGTTTTAATTATTATTTTTAAAATGAGAGTATGGGCCTAATTTCCTCAAAAAAGAAGTGGGCCACACAGGCCCAGACATGCCTGCCATATTTTGCCAGGCCAATTCAGCCTTCCTGGCCGGACAAACTCAATTGGACACCAAATGTAACTGCCTGAGCCTTCTCATTAAAATTAGCAGAAAGAGAAGTCTACAAGTACATATAATAGATACATAACGAACTTGCAAGAAAAATGAAAACATTTCTTTGGAACTGTTCAATAAAAATTCCTGAATCAGGCCAATGAGAAAAAAGTACATTTGGTGTTCACACAAGATTAATACGTAGGAACAATTATTTACAATTGCTGGTCCCTGTTAGTGTGAACATTTCTGATTCCAAAGAATATATTACAAATATTTCAAGTTAAAGATCTAAGCCACCGAAATTTCGATTTTCTGGACAACAGTTTTCAGTTCTTGCTGAAGACTTGCTCTTGTAGGCATCAAAACCATTTCTTTCCAAACCGAACCGGGTTCAGTTGTTTGGTCCAGCTCTTTGTAGAGCTCGTAAATGGACTCTGCTTCTTCATTCAAAGTGCTTACTGAAGTCAAACATTTGATTTCATCGGGATCAACTAATAAATTGCTGTCTCCATCTTTCCATGCTATCAGCTGCATATATATAACAAGTGTCAACTCATGAGCACGCTATTTCTATCATCCTGAAAATACTAAAAAAGGAACTCAAGAAAACTCTCTATATAGTTTGGAATAGATCAATTCTAAGTTTTCCCTTCTGTGCACACACACTTCACTGGTAAATTCAAATGTGCGGCAAGTTATTTTCAGCACCTTATTCTATAATAACTATAAACTAAACTGTACTCAATAAATTTGGAATCGATTACATGATTTCTTATTCGTCGTTCTGCTCAGTTCAGTTCTATTGGCATATCTAAAGTGACTAGATCCATGGCAAATCTACACAATCCAAAATTTATGTACGGTTCTTGGGAATTGAGCCTGGGTTGTGAGGGTGACAGGCTGGAATAATCAACCACTATACAGTCTATAATCACTAAGCCCCTGTTTAGTCCGGATTAAAATCTGATTTTAATCCAAGTCAAAGTCAAATAATCAATATCAAACACATCTTTCATGGGTCCCACGACTTTTCAAGCACACATTTCAAAAACTTCTATCAAAATCTACTAAAAATCTAATTTTAATCCCCACAAAACACCCTCTAAATTTATTTGTGCAAGTTATCGTATCATTTGTAAATTTCCCCAGCCAGTGTTTTCTGAAG
Organism: Fraxinus cuspidata; assembly: GCA_903798385.1. Taxonomy (NCBI): domain Eukaryota; kingdom Viridiplantae; phylum Streptophyta; class Magnoliopsida; order Lamiales; family Oleaceae; genus Fraxinus; species Fraxinus cuspidata. The sequence goes on from CAIGRP010001041.1 coordinate 5,190, forward strand.
AAGGATAAAATATTAAGTTTTCACATATTACCCTTGGTGGACCTCCAGGAGTATTTGTGCAATACAGCCTTGCATTATCTACAAGCTGAGAGTATCTTTGAAATGCACTTGCAAATCTCTTGTGGGACTTCAATTGTGACTTTACCCTAACTGCCCTTCCCATGTGTATTGCCCTCCTGCAATAATCTTATAAACTCATGAATACTTGTTTCTGATAGCCACCGAACTTAATTTAGCGAAGCAAAACTATTTTCCGAAAGTTTTCTGAGTCGCAATCGTACCTGATACCTCTAACAACAGCCAGATAGGCATCACAAACAACTCCAACCAACTCTATCCGGTAAGGTTTCTTGATTGTAGTTTCTTCTCCTTCGTCTTCTACCCGAACCCAATAATTTTCAGTGATAGCACCATCCTCTGCCACCTTGTAGCCGTCTCCCATGCGGTAACGATGTTTGTGTACATTTCTTGCCATGGTAATTGTCTGCTCAACAAAGGGCTCCCAAGATAGGGTACCATCCATAATAACATCACGTCCCTCATTGAGTGCTGTTACTAGGAGTGATGATGCAGCATCAATGGAAGATTGGTGCACCTATTTCATGCAAAGGTTATTCTTAAGAATCAAATTTGTCTATGTAATGGTAGAATGTAGCAACATGCATTTACGCGAACATACAGCAGTTAATCTCAATGTTGAAATCAGTCTACTAAATGAAGTTAGATTGATAACTACCACTTCGAGCAAAATATGTCAACAGAGAACTGCCTGTTTATTATTGCTTGTTTGGTAGGGTGGAAGAAAAAGAAATCAAATCTTATACAATCCAGTCATGTTTAGTATTGCTGTGCATATTCGAGGTGCCAATAGGTGTTTACTCCATCTAACTCAACATCTTGCACAAGCAAGAGTGACAATAAAGCAACTTTTTACCAACTTCTGGATGAACATTTTTTCTAAACAGTTATCTTAATGCAGCATTCTATTTACTTAAAAATGACACGATTGCTGGAGAATGCAATAACTAATCATCTTATAGTTTATAAAAGTATATTAACCAAGTTAATGGATCCCACTAGATAGATAATTAAGGAAAAGAAAAGTTTCAAGTTCAATGACTTGATTCTATATGTATCTTCATGCATGCAATTGTACTCGAACAGGAGACTGTACCAATTCAGCAGTTTGAAGCATGTCTTGGTGATGACCCCTAGAACTAAGAGCTCTGTAAATGACATCTGTTTCCTTGAAAGCATCCGCTTCTACCATCACAGCATCTGCTGCTGCTCCTGACCAAAATGAGCTGCCAAATTGTTCCAACTTTTTTTCAGTGACAATAAAATGAATTCAATTTTGCTATCTGGTAAAGTACTCAAGTATTCATTTGAATACATGTGGCTTGGTGAATCACGAGTTACATATATTTCATGGTCAGTTGAACTAGCAAAGAGAACGTTACTAAAAGTGAAATGTATGTTGAAGAGGTCGAGGTTGCTTCACTTACACGGCCAAATAAATTAAAATTCTTCCAGATACGATCTTTTGGACTTCATTTTATGGAGCTATCGGACCACCTCATTTAAAAAGTTTAGCAGTTGAAGCAATATCACATTTATTGATTTAAATTTAGCCTTCAAAAAGGCCCCCTATTGTGTAGGCCATATTTTATAAAAGGTCCAACACATGGGCAATTTTCATAAATGGGTAGCAGTAAGATTTGAACAAGACCTTTGCCTACTATAATACGTTGTTAAGAACTAAGAAGTGAATATAAATGTGACAAGACAATGACAGTAACAAAGTTAAGAATAGTCGTTAATTATTACTCTTTCATAATGTCTTTGAGGACAGTGCTCTTGCCGGCTCCCATTCCACCACCCATAAGGAGGAGCACTGGACTTCTCTGGCTGTGAACTGCTGGCACCGTCACGTTGGAATTATTTAGTACCCCATTCGAAATTATGCCGATTGCTTTCATCTCCTCCACTAGTGTAGAGAACACTCTTGTCAATTTCAGATCCTTCGTTATCTTTTCAAATCTCTGCTTTCTATATACACAAAAAGAAAAGAAAAGAAAAAAGACGATCAGCCTCCAATAATCTGTTAGGGTTCACCAAAGAGAAATACCAGATTTCTGTTTTGTGTCAAAAGAAAAACACAAATAACTTGATCATTGTTAAGTTCTATTCCACAAGAAGTGGGATTTGTTCATCACAATCAATTTCCCAAGAGAGCTGTTGATCTCATCTCCAAATTTCCAGCGATTGTCAAGTTTTTTGAAAATTATATTTATTGATTATTTGCCCGTGCTTATGATTATTTCTTCCTATCACTTTATTCTTTCTATAGAACAAAAATAACTTGATCATTGTTAAGTTCTATTCCACAAGAAGTGGGATTTGTTCATCACAATCAATTTCCCAAGAGAGCTGTTGATCTCATCTCCAAATTTCCAGCGATTGTCAAGTTTTTTGAAAATTATATTTATTGATTATTTGCCCGTGCTTATGATTATTTCTTCCTATCACTTTATTCTTTCTATAGAACAAAAATAACTTGATCATTGTTAAGTTCTATTCCACAAGAAGTGGGATTTGTTCATCACAATCAATTTCCCAAGAGAGCTGTTGATCTCATCTCCAAATTTCCAGCGATTGTCAAGTTTTTTGAAAATTATATTTATTGATTATTTGCCCGTGCTTATGATTATTTCTTCCTATCACTTTATTCTTTCTATAGAACAAAAATAACTTGATCATTGTTAAGTTCTATTCCACAAGAAGTGGGATTTGTTCATCACAATCAATTTCCCAAGAGAGCTGTTGATCTCATCTCCAAATTTCCAGCGATTGTCAAGTTTTTTGAAAATTATATTTATTGATTATTTGCCCGTGCTTATGATTATTTCTTCCTATCACTTTATTCTTTCTATAGAACAAATGATCAAATCAACACCACAAAAAATGACTATTATTTCCCAAACAAGAATGAATAATTCCCTTATCTGACGTGTAAAGTATAACAATTAAAAGGTTAAAGACCCGCAGCTCAAGAACAACATCAAATAATGAAACTCAATAAGGTTTTGAATGTTAACTAATTATTATTATTATTTTTTTTTTTTGCAAATCTTCTCAAGTGTAGTTAAAACAAATCAATAATTAATTAGGAGATAAATTTTCCTCATTCAAACCACTCGTGTCGTGACGTGCATAAGAATCTGTATAAAGAATAAGAACAGCCAAGTTGTATAAGGTTCCATCACCTCCTCTGACATTTTATGACTAGGATACCAGTAACTTCCCTTTCAACATATACAACCACTCAATCAAGCATAAATGATGATCACCTTACAAATAATAATACTAGTTACATTCTCTTTGTGCAGGCAGTTCAATTTTGTATAATATCAAAAGACAGACCCAAAAATGTACGTGCATGTTTGGTACATAGAATTAGATAGTACTAGAGCGTTGTCAAATCCATAATACCACACATGTACCTAAAGTAATTGACAACAATGGAAAGGAAGGTCAGTAAGCGATGTTTAACTTTTTTCCATCCTCAGTGCAATCGGCGAGCATATCGTGACATTGCTCATCAACCTGTTTCGATTTGTTCATTTCCACAATCCAAACATGCCATAAATGATCAAATTAACTATGTCCATCCTACCAACATGTTTACACGTTTCACAAGTGCACAATGCAATTATCACATTTCATTCAGTCCTACATTAAAAATTCAACTTGCCAGTTTAGAAGTAGTGCAGCCTTGTGTAGAATCAGCTACTCACCTTGTAGCTGCCATCACAAATTCCTTGAGCTTTTTCTGATGAGAATTAACACTTAATACCTGCAACGTATAATAAATTATTTGGACTTGATCAAAATATGTTAATAGAAATATCAAGGAAATTTCGTGAATTCTCCAGGTTTTGTCCAAAAAAAAAAAATTAAAATTAATATGATACCTGACTTATGATGAGAGGAGCTTGACTCCAGTGAAATGCAAAATACCCAAGAATGCATCTCTCAAATTCATCCACTAATTTCACATACAAAGCATCAGCATTTGGTTCATTAGCCAAATATTCATAAATTTTGTCATCACATCCTTTGGATTTCTTCAAGTACACATATGCCAATTTTGTTAACTGGGGACACTCACTTTCATCTTGAAATCCCATTTGCCTAGCTGCAACATCACATCACGTCAAAGTAAATTATATAATGACTCCGTTTTATATAAGAAATCAAAGTTAGGGTCCATATTCTTAGCCAAGCATCCCCACATGTTTTTACTGAGGTACTTTCGATCTATTAACCAAAAAAAAAAAAACTCAACCAACCCATTCAATTCGATTGAAGTTCAAAAATGCAAGACAAAATTTTGCGAAACATATAAGTGTAAATTTCATATCCCGTAAGGACAAAAATAATAAGAAGTAACAATTAAAGACGGCTACTTTTTGATATAATGAAAGAAAATTGAGTCATGCAGTTACCAACATAATGAGAAAATCTTTCTATTTTCCCAGAAAGATCCAAACGTGGGGCAAGATTCCGATCATCCTTGGATGGTTTGCACTTCCGGTGGCAGAAATGCATGATTCCGGCAAAAATTATCCCAAAATCCCAAAAGAGGTTGCATCAAGAACGGTTGGAAGTGTAACGCCAACCCAGGTACAACCATCTAACATACAGACATACATACATGTTAAATTCTCAAGATATACAAGCCTATATACATGTCAATCAGGGGGTTTACCCAGGGTACATGGCAGTGTATTGGGTAGAGAGAAGAGAAGTCTTTAAGAAATTGTATATGGAGTCAACGTTCTGAGTTTGGATAAAAGTTTTGTCAACTTTGATAAGCTGGATTAAATTATTTCTATGTAAGTCATGTGTTAATCAATTAAACTTTTATAAAATTTTAATTATATACCTTCCATTAACTTTTATCAAAATATAATTTTTTTAAAAAATAAAATTAAATAAATATTTATTGTCTAAAAAGTTAAATTTAAAATATGTTAATTTCATGTGTAGAATATTCAAGGAAGGGTACCAAACCTTTGAACCCTGTGATAATGGATCCCAATCTTCTATTATCACATGGAAGTATGCTAGTGTCATCTGATTATCGATTTTCTCTATCCAATCTAATCTAATCAATCAGGATTGTGTATGCTTAACAGAAATCGCGTAGATCAAAAATTTCTTCTAAAATACTCGCCCAGTAAATCCAACAAATGCATAATTAAATTATTGAAGACTTACCGATTTAGCATTCTGCTTTAAATGTTTCAACTCCCAGAAGCATATCTGAAATTGAAGTAGTTCAATTTGGGTCTGAAAATTCTGTAGAAGCAAGAAGGAATAAGGACCAGGCCCCAAACTGAAAAAAGTACGGAAATGGGTTGGCTCAAAATTTGAAATGACATGTTCAGAATTGATCTGCTATAACCTTAATTGGATTTGGGTTTGATAGTTGAATTCGTTGAGAAAGCTGGGGCAGCGACCGGCAGTTAATGGCCGAGAAGATGTGGTAGGGGCCGGCCGCCGGCGGAGGGGGTGAAAAAAGCTTGAAGGAAACACGGAGAAATTCTGAAATGGCTCGAACACATATAAATGGATTGAAAACCTCGAACTTGAATATAGGTTAAAATATGCTAAATTCTGTATGAAAACTGCGCAATCTTGTACGCAATTTGGCTTCAATACGAAATCTGGATTGATTTTTTTTTTTAGCTAGATCAAATATCGAATGGATTTAATGGTGGTGTTTGAAGTTCCGAATGCGGCGGCAGCCGCTGGCGGTGGTGGAGATTTGATAGTGGTTCACATGGAGGCTGAGACGTTTGAGTTCGTCCTTTTTCTTTTTCTTTTTCATTTATTTTTTCCCTATTTTTCAAATTAACGATCACTTTTCATAAACTAGGGACCTGAGGTACACAAATAAAAATTTGAAACTCAATTGTCACATAGCTCAAAATTTGTGGACCCGAGCTTGAATATTCCCTTTACATTATACTTTAAAGTAAGTTAATTTTTTTTAAATTTTTTTGTTAAAATAAGGTATATATCCTAATTTGGACGTCTAACTTCATTTTTAATTATGTTTAATGGCAATTCTCGATTACGTAAAGTCTAGAAAAAGTTTTGTTTGATAGCAATTATAATCTAGTTTTTTTTATTTAAGTAAAAGTCAATAATTAATTTTAACTCCATATTTTATAAGATCTACAATTTATTAATCATACATTTCATTAGTTTTATCAAAATATATTGAAAATTTGATTTTAATCTTCACTGAACATGGACTAATATGAATAAATTAATTAGTATGATCTGAAACCGACAACTTGTGCAAATTAATATATTATGACGTAACTTTTAAATTCTTTTTGCATTGTAATTTAAGACATTGACTTTCAATTTTATAAATGCAACTACACAATTTATTTAAATTTCTTATATAACATTTAAAATATAGAGAATGCAGGAAAAAAATATTTTCCAATCCCTTTATGAACAATACTGTGTTTTATTCATGTAATAATTTATTATTATTTCAATTTGAACTATACTTTTAAATATTTTATTTATTGTTCATTTTAGTAGCTCATGGGATTGTAATTATTTGTAAGAAACTTTATCATCAAAACGTTTTGGTCATGTTTCACACGCATTGGACACTTTCGAATTCGTAATAAAATTTAATTTTTACGATGTTTAATAAATAAGAAATTCAAAGAGTATTTTTGCCATAAACATTGTGAAAAGTCTCGTTTTATAAATAACACTATTATTGTTAAAGTTTCTCTTTTAGTCGCATGATCTTTGTTGAAATTAATCTCTTCTTAAAAAGTTATAAACAATCAAGTGAATTTTAGTCCTAGTCAACAAATTTGATCAACTCAAACCTGGCACGATTGATCAGATTCCTAATCTTGTTAACTAAATTCCACTTCTATGGGTTCTATCAACTAGCCTGAGGTCAACATGAAGTCAATTTTGTACTTACTCTAAATTTGGATTGAATTATACATAGGGGTGGCAACCGAGCCGAGCGGCTCGTCGGCTCGTCAAAAATGAGCCACGAGCCATTAGGGCTCGTTAAAAAGATGAGCCCGAGCAAGCGAGCCGAGTCCGCTCGGCTCGTTTATTGACGAGCGGCTCATGAGCTAGTCCAAAATCGAGGTTTTTGTTTTTTAAAGCTTATCTTAATTAAAAAAAAAAAAGACGAGTTCGCGAGCCGAAGCTCGACTCGCCCCACGAGCCACGAGTTCACAAGCCGAGCCGAGCTTCTGCTGGGCTCGTTATAACGAGCCACGAGCTCGACTCGTGATGAGCACAGCTCTGCCCATTGCCACCCCTAATTACACATGACCATATTCAATAAAAGTTATTTGTAATGGTCATAGTAAAGCAGAAGGCAAAGGCCGATCAAAACTTGTATCAGCACAACTAGTTCTAGTCATAGGCTAGTCTTTGGCACTCGAATCATGCCTTGCCATGCTTGAGCAGTGCTAAATAACGTGTTGAATTGCTTTGTTATAGATGACTCGATCAATTTCTAGATTTCTACGCAATCTCATCCCACTAATAAAAGTTTGTAATAGTAAAATAATAAACCTTAATATTCAAACTTTTTAATCAAACTGAAAAGAAATATAATTCTTTTGACTATGCACCTTAGTGCTAAAGCACTAAAATTGTGGAAATCCTTTTTTCGCGCCCACGCCCCCACCCCCCCCCCCCCCCCCCCAATACAACCAGTCCCAATACCATTAATTTCTTTTGGTCATGAGGATTGTTATTGTGCACCATTTTAGATAATATTCGAATATCATTAATTGATACATTATCTTAAAAGTAGAGAAATGAATCTTATTTAAAATGACATATCACTTAAAAAATATTTAAACTGGTTTTATAACATACATAACATTATTCTTTGTTAATTGTCCAACATGATTGATCGAGCAAGGTGGGCCGCCTCACATAAATGAGTCACTTGAAAGCTCCTTGCCACCCATACGGTCATCATCACTCTCGAACCATTGGATAAAAACATTTAAAATGTTCAAGAATGAATCGTATACATCATTAAAATCTTGTTTTCAACACAATTTCTCATGTGTCAACATAGTTCATTTTTTTCCATCAAAACCTTAAATGTAAGCAATCATTGATAGGTAGAGAGAACTTTGAACCCAATATGCTCCAATTCAATACTAAATCACATTATATAGACGTTTAAGCTGTTAAAAAAAATCAAATCATGTATATATTACTCTTTCTGTCCCATAAAGAGTTTTGCTTTCACTTTCACATAAATTTCAAAAATGTAATTCATATAGTTGTATGTGTAATGCTATTTAACATCACTGATATTTAACATCAATTAAATTATTTATTTAATTAAATATAATAATTCAGACTCATTTATTAGAGCATATGACATGCTGACACAAACTGATGTTTAATTTCATTGATACTAGATAACATTATTCTAGTTGAAAATATAAATTTTACTTGCATTTTTTCTAAACCACCCCTACATCAAATAATTGTTTAAAAAAGAGTAGTTCATATTTATTACTAACAAATTACATTAAATTGGAATATATTAAAAAACTAAGAAATTAACTATATATTCTCAACAAGAAAATAACCTATAATTTGAGACAAATGAAAAAGAAAAGCAAATTTGAACAGGGTGAGTATTTAAATATTTCTTCGTGTTTCATGAGCTTTGAAAGATCAATAAAAATAGGAGAAAAATTAAGAAATGCAGAAAAATATTCAGGGCAATCATGCTAAAACATGCCTCCAGCAATTTACCGCCAACCATTTATCATTGATTCATAGGGCCGTCTAAAGCTTCTTTTTGAACCACAATCCTCCACCATTTTCTACTAAGGCCTAAAATTTTTCATGAAAGATGAAAATTATTCCACAATTTTCCCCTTTTTAGCCTGTTTGATATGAAATATTTTCTTTGCAATTCTTTTTCTTATTTTCTGTCACGTGATCCTTTATTCCACAAAAATGAGGAATTGAAATTTCTATGGGTGAGCTGGTTTTTTTTTGTTTTCTTGGCAATTGAAACAAACCCATACTTTCCATTTCTCTTTCTTCTCACGCCAAACCCTATGGAAATGCAAGCTACGCTAGATACACTGAATCATGTCAACTGGCATTTGATTTTAGTGAAGCAGAGGCCATGAACTTAGACATGAATGACTTCATGCAAGTCATGAAAGCCTTTCGATCTGACGATGGTTTGGCTAAGGTATTTATGAACTTGACGAGTACAAAATACAACATGCGTGTTTTGGTGTTTGACAAGTTTGGTAGAGATCCGCCTCCATTACCTAAGATTGCATATGATTTATGGTGTTAGTATGTATTAACTTGTATGTATTTGGAAAACTCAATTCACATAAGTAGTACTTTGAATGTTTTTTGTAACGCACACAGGTAAGAACAAGTGTGCAGTGTTTCGTAATATATGGTGTGGATGTCTTTTGTCGATTATTTATGCGAAAAACATTAGTCCACCTAATTTCTCTTCAGTTCATCTACCAGTGAAATATATGCATCTGTCAAGGGAGAAAAAACATTATTTTTACATTTTCTATTCCCAAACTAGTTCTTATCGCAAAGTACATTATTTTTCTTTATACTATTCAATTTTAAATCATTCGTTCGTCTTCTTTACAATGGTTGCCGGTTACTTGAAGATTAGAAAAATTCTTACAAATGGCTATCAAACACCAATAGTTGGAAAAAAATACAATTTCATAAAAAACAAAGTCAATTAAACACTGAAAGATGGAAAATTTCAACATTTTTCAGGTGGAAAATATCAATCAATTCCCAGTAAAATAAGTTTTAGGCAGTTCAATTACCTGAAATTCGTTTTCTTTCCACCAAATTTCCATTCTTTCAATCAAACGGACATTTGTCAAAGACTGATAAATATATTTATGAAGATGGTATTATTTGAAAGTTACAAAAAGACAATACGAATTTTCTTTTATTAAAATCAGGGGAGTGGTTGTATTTTTTTTCTTTGCTCAAATTTTGATCCATTGAGTTTTCTTAACAAGATTTTAACGAGACAACATTTTATTATTTCAATTTTGTTATAAATATTTGTACTCTTTTTTTTTTTTTTTTTGCCCCATTGAATTTTTGCCAATTAAATTTTAATGAGACGGTTATTGTACAAATAATCATTAAATGGGAGTATTGTGAAACTATGAGATAATTATTTAGTTTTATCATAATACTAAATAAGTTTTATCTACTCTAAAATAGATTATTCTACTTTAATTGTAATTCTCATTTTGAACTCCATAAATACGGGGTACTGATTTTCAATAAAATACAGACTTGAGTTTTGACTCTCTCTATCTTCTCTTATATTTTTTTTAGTTTTAAACTAAAATCAAATATTAACAAGGATATATATTTCTCCAACATTACAACTTTTATATATAGTAAAAGTAAATTAAATCACTTTTCAGAGACTCTTTAATTATTAGCTCCACTCTCTTTATTTAAGAGAGTCAAACCATTATCTATGTTAAATTTACTTTATGGATTGCTATATAGGTAGTGTGCAATTGAAATACTTATTGTTTATTTGATATTAATGTCTAAAGGATATATAGCCAAGTTCAAAATTAATATACAACGCATTCTGTCCGCAGTCTAATATTGATGCTTAGGTGTTTTTTTGTCTTCTTAAAAAAATAAATTCACGTCTAATGATGTAACATCTTGCTGAGTCACTATGTTTAATAGACACTTCACAATATTTTTTCGTTTGTTACATCACCTTGACAAAATGATCATCGATTTGTGTTCGTGCAAAACTTGCAAACGTACGTGATCGTTAACAAGTAATAGAATTGATGAGTTAAGAGTTATCGTCCCACAGGGAATAAATCTAATTCAAGTTTACTAGTTATGTACGAAATTCAAATTGTGTAAAGACAATATAGATTTTGATTTTGTTTTATTTTAAATTATCTAAGAAATTAGTAAAAAGTATTTTGTATCAAATTATGAATGATTGTATTGGATTTTGAATCCGCCTATTGCTATCTATTTCAATTCTTGATTTGTAATCTAGTTCCGTTCATGCGTTCTTGACAATAGATAATTCTATGATATATAATTTTCCTTTCCAAGACAAATTAAATCTATCATAACCACGACCGAATACATTCCTAACCCGGATTCAATGATTAGAATACATTAAAGTTTGGATTATCTATATGATTTCACATGTGATAAAATATTATTCCTAACATCTATTGCATATATCTTAATTTTGCCGCATTCTAAACTTATTGTGAGTTTTCCAACACTACAACAACCAACTCATTATCTAATTGGTGGCCAATCAATTAAATAATGCAATGGGTATTCAAAATTAATCAAAAAAAGCAAGAAATAAACTAAACTACTAGTCTTGAATTAAAATAAATAAACAAGTATGGTTCATCTTCATCCATTACAAAAGCAGATTTAGTCTAGCACGTTAATATATAAATTACAAGAAAAATAATAGAAAAATATCACCCGGATCATAAAATAAATCAAACGATGTTGATCTTCAATTCCACGGTTGAATTTTTCAAAGTCTTGATGTAATTGACTTTCAATTCCTTGCTAGAGCTTGATCATCTCTCTCAAAATATAGTAATTAACCTCTTGTTCTTGTTGAATTTGATGAAACTATAGTGTATGAAGAGGCAAGAGAGAGTTCTCTTTATAGGTATCCCTCATTTTCTATTTATAAGAGTGAGAAAATAGGTCAAAATAACGTCCAATTCGATTTCCAAAAGAGTTTGAATTGCAAAAGAAAACAAAAGATTCGTTTGCGAAAAAGGCCCATGCGTGCGCACCATAGAACCAAATGGCTCTGAGGTTGGGGAAAATAAGGTCGTGCGCGCGCCATGAATTGCCCCGCCGCGCACTGGTTTGTCTCTGGACAGCTTCCGGTATTTTGGCCATACCTTTCTCTATAAGTATCCGACTGTGCTGATTCAACGTGAGTTGGAAATATAATTCAAAGAGATAATTCTTCTAGAATACAATTTTTCCAATTCGAACGTTTGCTATCTGAAAAATGGGTTTCAAGTTGAGGCTACAAATCTATAGCATAACTTCTTCGGCTGGAAATTGATTTGTGCAAATATTTCCACTATATTTCACTCATTTGACCTTCAATTGCATCCAATTGATCCTATATGATCTTCGATCATCATTTTGTGGTCCAAATCAACTATTGGATGTTTACACTTTGGTTCCCAAATTTTGGATTTCCTTCGTTTTCGCACGTTTTTTCATTCATTTCTTCCAAATCCACTAGTTTGCATTGAGTTCAACCTAACAAACATAATTAACACAAAATTAAGCTATAACTAATTCAAATCACTAATAAATAATCTAATTTAATAGACTAGATAAGTGTACAAAATACACTTATCAAATTGCATTGGAAAGAAATTCTTTAAAAACTATTTATTTTGTTAAATGAAAAATATTTTTAACAGTCGAAGAATTGGAGAAGCTCCTCGATTCCCCAACAAACATTCTATATGATACTGTTGGTGATTTTATATATTATTTCACAAATTTTCATATACTGTTGTACTTCTCTCAGCAATAGGAGGGAAAAGATAAACTGTAAAAGAGGGAACCTAGGATAAAAAAGAAGAATGTTATATAGTGTTACGCCTCTCTACACGAGGACCCCACGTGGTCTCAACCATCCTACGTGGCAAATGGTTCCACGGTCCCATGCCCTGTACGCTAACATGAGGCAAAGCTAAACCAACTCTCAAGCATACACGCAGATTCCATGGGAAGAGATCTTAAATAAATGTTGTATTACGGGATTGACAAGACAACTCACTGTCGTCGTCGCCACCGTTGCCGCCACCAACCTATTTTGTCAAGTCCAATGCCACAAGCTAGGCATTATGGATACAAAAATTGTATTAGCATTTAATGCTGTGATTGATTGCTGTCTATGACAAGAAAAGTTAGTTATTTGGATGAGGTTATGTGCATTGTCATCCAATGGCCTTCATTCGTCTTGCCCAAGTATAAAAACTCACACTTAGTGTCATTCAAAAGTAATGCAAGTTTAAGCTCTCAAAGCAATAATCTTGCTACCATACTTTCTACTTATTTCTCCCCAAACTTGACCCCCTTTTTATAGTGGAATCTCATGTTTAAAGCTCTTCCACGCTCATATAACTATTTTTTCAACTGACTTGACCGACGGAGTGTGCGCGGGCAACTCCACTCCCTCCGAAGAAGGTCATGTGTGACTGACAGTTTGTCCAAGTTTGCGTGGATGTGAGAAGCCTTGAGATCTATTGATCACATCATTGATATATTTTTTGGGGTCAACATATAGAATAATTGGTTTTTAGAAATTAATAGGTTGCGGTGGAGCCATTAATTCATTATTAAACTAATCAAAATACATCACGCAACCTGCCAATTCAACTAGTGCAATTATTGTTCAATGACACTGGTGCTAAATGACATTATTCAAATAAGAAATAAGGAAGATTCTTAAAACTATAATATAATTGATTACTGAAAAAATAATACAAAGATTTAAGAGGAGGATGTCCTCAATTTGGATTTTTAAAGACTTTTGTAGATTTTTTAAGTGAATGACTTTGGTAAAATTTAACAAACTTTTATTGATTTTTACAAATTATTACACAATCAATGAAAATATTTTGTAGACTTTCATTTAAAATGTTTTAGAGATTTCATTTAACTTCTTCAGACTTTTATTCCAACAACAACAACAATAATAATCTTACATATTCTCATTTTATTGAATTATTTATTTATACAATATAATTTAATAATATTGTGAACCGTTACATACATAGCTAAATTATCCGGGATACACAATAGAAATTATATTTCTCATATCGGTGAATTTTTTTAAAACAAAACTTATTTTTTTATCTGCTCATGAATCATCAGCCAATGCAAGTAGAAAAAAAAATGATTTTTCTTTCTATTTAAAGAAAGATGAAAAGTTTGTATTCCATTGAATTTGTAAATTAATTCTTCTTTTCTATAAAAAAGAAAAGGATTAGTATTCTTTTGATTTTAATTTACCAAAGGACAAATCAGTACATCTTATTTTATGCGGTTATGTCCCTATTACTATAACGATTTGGTAGGCATATATTATAATTAAAATTACTTATTATAATATATCTAATAATTCAGAAGAATATTATGGCATTACTCCTGAAGAAGCATGAAATTTTCCATACCAATATTTTTGAAAATTTTGTGAGTTTACATTCTTATGTAAAAAAGGCGTGTTATCATTTAAAAAAAAAAAAATCCATAAATGTGCCATTTAATATCTATTTACTTTCTAATTAGAGACATATTCTGTTTAGTTAGACGTATTCTTCAACATTAATGAAAAAATGCTGAGGACCGTGGAGTCAAGATTGAATGCTATGAAGATATTTGCACTAAATGTTAGGAAGTTGTGTTGCGATGTCACTTTAATACTTTTAATTCATTAGTGAGACCATCATAAAATTTAGTGGTTGTATGCGGGGACGGACCCGGGGGTCACGTGAGCCCCCAACTTTTGAGATTTTTTTTTTTTTTATATCTAATCATATTTAGTATCGAGTGAAATTTTAATTTTAATATAAATCAAAGTTAATTATTAATTTTAATAACACATTTTATGAAATTTATAAATGTTTAACTTCTATCAAAATTTACTAAAAATTTGATTTTAATCTCCACTAAATATGACAAAATCACAATAAATTTGAATTTTTCTCTTTTCTTAGCTCTCTTTTACTTTTTTCCTAACACCTTTTAACAAAATCTTAACCATTCTAATTTTTTAAAAAATTTGTATATAATTTCTCAACAAATTATCAAATTTTCTACAAATCTTCACTTTCCAATCAAATTTTCAAATAATTGGAACCTAAATTTGCATTTTTTTTTCCATCAAACTATGTATATAGAATGTGCATCAACTCATTATATCAAATTTGACTTATATAAATTTAACGAATGGTGTTTATCTGATTGATTATTAGTATTGAATATTAGTTATATGTTTTTCCTTTTGATTACTTGAATTGATTGTTTGTATCAAATATATTATAAGAATTTTAAACGTAAATATGCAATTTCTTGTGATGAACAAAACATTAATAAAATGATTTTTCGAAATCAAATGGATGAAAATTATTAGCAAAATATTAATGAAGAATTTTTTTTAAAATGTAAATTTGAATTGTCTCAAGTCAAGTATGAATCATTCAAAAATCAAGAACAATATATTTGATTTGTATAGGGTTTGATTGTGCCCTCTAACCTAAAATGAAAGTGTCCACCCTTGACTATATGTGCAAGAAAAGTACTTAATTGAACATTAATGAAATTAACTCTATATTGATTATATACGAAAATAATAATCAACATATAAAAATTTCAACTACTCTTAAAATGAGTTGAAAGTAAAATGTTCTAATCCCTATAAAAAAAATAATACAAAGAGGAACAATTAATGGCATGGCTCTTTTTATGCTGGTAAGAAACTTGAAATTTTTTTTATCGTAAAGAGATCTTTTCAATAAACTTCTTGTATTATTCTCTTCGAAGCGGTGCCTGGAAGGGGTCCAATTCTCTTGATGTCAAATAAATAAATAAATAAATATGATATTTTGATCAACTTCTTGATTTAAAAAGTCAAGGGGCCTCTGATTTGAAATAAACTTGGCTTGTGTGTTTTGATAATAAATTACAGAGCAATGATATTCATTATCGCTGATTTGATAAGTGTATTTTATACACTTATTTTGTATTGTTAAATTAGATGAATTATTGTTATTTTAAATGAATAGAGACTTAATTTTGTACATATTTTATTTGTTAGGTGCATCTTGATGAAAAACGATGGAATTAGTCAAAAGGAGCAGAAAATTGGCTAAAGTAAAATTAATCCAAAGTTTGGGGACTACATCGCAAAGTGATGATAGTTTAATCGGACCTAGTTTTGATGATTGGAGAGAGGTTGAAGTCAATTAGATGGATTTGTAAGATGGAGAATAAAAAAGATACGAAAAAGGGACCAAAATGACTAAATAATGAAATTCAAAGACCAAAGTGCAACAAATAGAAAAGTGTATAACGTCGCGCGCGCATAGGCCAATTCTCTTGCCTGCGCATGGGCTTGAGTTCCATTTACCAAGAGCAAAACAAATGAGCGGCATGCGCACAATGAATTATATGGCACACGCAAGGGCAATTTCTATCGTTCCTAGTTTCATCCAAATTCTTCTGGAAATCAAATTCAACCTACTATTTAATCTATAAGGGGCCGCGAGAACAGACACAACATATCAAACCCCTATTTTTCATCACAAGAAAGAGGGTAGCACAAGATTCAAAGATAATTAACACAAGAGATTGAAGATTTAAAGTCCAAGCTAAAGATTAACGAAGAAAAATTGATTTTTCACTTTCAATTCATTATTTTCAATTTCAGATGATGTTTTTCCAAATCCTTTTGTGTGATTTATATAAAAATATGCTAGGCTAATTCTTTTCATATATTGGATGAAGATGAAATGTTTATTATTTATTTTTAATTTAAGACAAGTAGTAAGTTAAATTCTTACTTTTCTTGGTTAATCTTACATGCGTAATTTTCTTATTTGATTGCTTGATCACCAATTAAATATATGTGTGTGTGTGTACGTGCGCGTGCTTGTTGTAGTGTTGGGAGGCTCACTATAAATCTAGAACATTGCTTGATTAGCATACGTGCAATAGACATTAAGAATAATGTTTATCATCTGTGTAATCTTTGATTATAATCTTGAAATTGAATGTGTTCTATTCATTTGAATTCAAACTAGGAATAGATTCGGATAATGACTAGAATATATTTAATTTGTATTGAAAAAGAAAATTAATTACAATAAAATTATCTTTGTCAAGAATGCATGAATGATACTAGCTACATAATTTAGAACTGAAATAGATAATAATAGGTGGATTCGTAATGCAATACATTCATTCTATATAAATACNATAAAATTATCTTTGTCAATAATGCATGAATGATACTAGCTACATAATTAAGAATTGAAATAGGTAATAATAAATTCATAATATAATATACTCATTTCATATAATTACAAAACTCGAATTTTACAAGTTTTCGTAAACTAATTTAGAATAATTATCAACCACAAATCTCTTTTGTTAACTCACTTTGAATCTGATTAAAAACTAGTACACTCGAATCTGAAAACTCTTAACTCATCAAGTATTACTTGTCAACGACCCTGTATCTTTGCGGGTTTCGCATGACCATTAAATATCAGTATACGTAGCAACTACATGATATTAAATAATTGATCCATTTAAATATAAAATCACATTTTGATTCATTTAGTTGAACATATAATGTATAGAAAAATGTTGCACTTACAGAATTCTGCCAACAGAATTCATACAGGAAACTCACATGGGGTGGGCAAATGTGAGTAAAATATTATGTGGCTGCATTTTCTGTACATGCAGCATTGATCTAAAGTATAAGCATTGAAATTAGTGTTTTAATACAATTGGTGCTAAATAGAATTATTCTAAATTATATGTCGCCTTCTGATGAGCATGTTGGCTGATAATCAACAATAATAGTGATCATTGGCAGTTTGACGTTAGAATAAATTTTTCTAAACCCTCCATGTAATTTTAAAATTTTGTATGTTATCCTAGCATTATTCATACACTTTTTTCCTCGAAAATAGAAAAATAAATTAAGTTCAACCTAAGGCATCGTATTTAAAAATTTAATTAGAATAACTTCGTTAAAATTGGAGTACATAAATATAATTCTTTGCAATATCATAACAATAAATAAATCATGAGACTAAAATCATTACACTATCGAATTTTCATGAATTACTACAATTAATTTATCTAAACGAAATCTTATATTTCTAACTTTTATTCAACATTTTCTAATCTATACATAATTTGGCCATTCTATATAGAAATTGTTAAACTGTTAATCTAAAGTGCATTCAATGAATACAACTAGATATGAATGAATTAAGAGGGGTATGAGATGAAATTTTCCATTTTAGTATAGTGTAGCATTTAATTTTTATTCAAATATACTAATACAACACATAATTTGGCTGTTTCTAAATATGATAATTGATTTAGAAATGGTTAAACCTTTAAAATTTAAATTGCATTCCATATGCTGAACGTGATACAACTGTATATGAATAATGTAAGAGGTACTTAAGTTGTCTATATAGTAAGGTCGTAAGTACATAAACGATTGAAAATCTATATAAAAATAGTGGAAAAATTCTAATGTTGCTTGTTTACATTTTTCCCCCTTCGAATTCGTGTGTCAAATAAATATAGAATACATAGGGTAATACTAAACACAATTGGCTAGTAAAATTAATGAGATTTTCACCTTTTTCATTAGTATTGTCCAATAGTACCAATATTATCAAAATTTTAATAAATCGATATGAGTGACCAGAAAAAACGGAAATCAGTCCGACTATTTGTTAAAAATAAAAAATTGCACCAATTAACGTAAGGCAAAAACGGACTCATTGAGTCAAAGGAACTCTTGGCCTAAGAACCAGCTAGTTCAACATCAATTCGATCATGATTTGATCCTTGATCATTTCAGTTGGATAGCTAGGCCGATTTTCAAAGCATACAATGTTCAACCTTAATTTGTTCTCGATTTGATCCTTGACACTTAAAAGTGATGCTTGAGCCAATTTTAAAAATATTTATTAGCACAATATGTCTTGGAACATTTTCAATACTAATGTAGATTGTACTAAAATGGATTGCTACACAAGTTAAAATAGATATTATTTAAAAAAGTTACTCTCCAATGCAACATAGGTTTATGTCAATTACGTGACAAAGAAAAGAATAGACATTATCAATATGACGATTTAGATGTAGAAGCCCTCTAAATGGAGTGAATCACCATAATTTAATATTTATCTCACTTTCTCATTTCTTTTTCTCTCTCTCTCCCCCCTAATTATTATCTTTTTCTTTTCTATTAAATATACGTTTGATGGAATGTGAATTATAGATGAAACTCATCGAAGATAAATTTTAATTTGACCGTCTATTCATTAGATATTAATAGCTCGAGATTGAAATTTTTTCTAAAAATACCACTTCTATTGCAATTCCTGAAATACATTGGAAATAGAAATATATTTTTGCAGTCCCATCCACCCATTTCCATTGTAGGATGGGTGGGTTGTTAAAGCTATGGTAGAGTGTGCGATATACTCCCACCCACCCACCCACTCACCATTTCCATTGGTCACTCACACTTTACTTACGAACCCTTTTTTACAGGGAAATCCTACGTATTTATGATTTTTTTCTTCTTGCTCTTGTCAATCCGTTGGTTCTGAAAATGACTCTCTCTCTCTCTCTCTCTGGTGTTGTTTTCCCAACAGCCTCATTTATAGGAGGTTAATCAATTTTTTTCCAATTGTAATTATAAATAAATTATTCTTCCTCGAATTCTCCGCCTCCCCCGCTCTATAATTACTACGTCTTTATCTCATTCTAGATTGCATAAAGTGCTTAGCTGTAGCTTCATAATTAACGTTGTTTTCTTCTGTAATCTATCTCTTTATTTACGTACATATATATACATACATATAAGTGTTTGTTGGGACTGTCTGAAAGTACTTATTTGGTCTAAAATGGGTTTTCTCAAAGTTAAAGGTGTGATTTACGAGCCTGTTGATCGTGTGGATCTTGGTCCCGACAGTGATGAATTTTATCTCCAAGCCAATGTCAAAGGTTTGTGTAATCACTTGCTTCTTTTTTTCTTATGAGAAATTAAGGTTTTGATTTGACTTCAGTTTCATGTTGTTGGGATACGCTGATGTACTTAGAATTTAGACCCTTATTCCATAGTTCCATGCATGATCATCGATGGGGAATATTGGTATAATTAATCAAGATAGATTGACGATGAGTCGAGGACAAGTCTCCTCGATAAATTTGGTGTTGGGGTTAGTTATGTGGATCCTTTTTCAATCGAGTTATGAAGTTTGAGTTGGTGAAAGGCCAACTTTTGCCATCAGAATTTTATTAATATTTTTTAATTGGAAAAAAAATTAATTTTTTTATTGGGGTGTGACAAGATTAAGTTTTTCTGAATATTATTATTTTGTTAGGTATTGGTGATGGGAAATCTTGTTCTCAATAAATTCAAGTTTGACTACATGAATTCTTTTTCAAATAAGCTATAAAGTTTAGGGAAAATTGCAGCAGCATTCTTTAACCTTTTACTTGTTTGCAGACTTTACCCTTGCCTTTACTTTGTATCATTCACAGTCTCAAATCTTTTAAAAATATGTACCATTAGTTGACAAAAAAAGTCAAAATTTAATCAATTTTGACCAAATTAAAAAATACAAAATGGTACTTTGTATTTTCCTTACATTAAATAAGTTTAAAAATTAAATTAAAAATCCAAAAAAATAAAAATAAATCCAAACCCCATCAATTTTTGGACTGGGTGTGGCACAAAGTGAAAATTAGGATAAAATCTGCAAAAAGTAAAAAGTTATGGACCGCTGCTGCAATTTTTCCTAAAGTTTATGGGTTGGTGAAAGGCCAACTTTTCTCATTTATTAATCATTTTTAGTTGAAAACAATAATTTTTTTTTTTCAATTTGAATCTTGGGGTGTCACATGAATAAGTGTTTTTGAATATTATTTTTGTTATAGATTGATGACGAGAAGTCTTATTCTCAATAAATTTGTTCTTTTCAGAACAAGTTATGAAGTTCATGGGTTGGTGAAAGGCCAACTTTATCTCATTAGGATTTCATTATTCATTTTTTATTTTGGGGTGTAACAAGATTATGTTTTCTGAATATTATTTTTCATTCTGCTAATGAGAATCTCGTCTGCTGAATAGCTCCTCGTATGGCTGGGCTTCTGGTTAAAGTTTTTGCTTGGTTTTTAGAGTCACCAATATTCGGAGGCATATTATTGTACTTTTTGAAGAGAAATAATCTAATCCACAAGGTAAATTCAATAATTTATTTTCTTGTTTAAAATGATTAGATTTTCCAAGTCATAGTATCTTTCTAAAGCCATTTTAATTTGTTAAAAGTCAAAAGATCATATTGACTTGAGCAAAATATACTGCTTCATGCAAAACGTATGCTACAAGCAGGAATCATATCAATAAAAGCATAGCACAAGTTTTTCACGAAGCAGTACATTTTGTCCAAACTTATGGTTTGCTCGAATTCTAATTTAGCAGTATACATGTGGTGTTGATCCTGTTTGAATGCCTAGTTCAACTAGCATTTGTTGTCTATGTTGATTAGAAATGTTTCTTATTTTGCAGCTTGTGTCATTTGCGGAGTTACAAGAGCAACCTCTGTTTGAACCTTTGCACCCATATAACGGTCAGACAATGCGGTTTTATATTTAAATTATACCATTTTCTGTCAAATATTAACTTGACAAGACTTTCCTTATAATATGAAGTTACAAAGCAGTTACTAAGGCCTAATTTGAATATTGACTTGATTCTCTGTCCTCTTTACAATAGTCACAACGTTATTTGAGCTTCGTTTTTCTTGTAATTCTGTTTACGACTTCAAATAGATGAATTCTTAAATGTGTCAAGTAAAATTTGATAGTTTTGCATCACGTTTTAACATTTCATGACAGGCAGCGAAGAAACGGAAGTAAAATGTGTAGAGGCTGATCTGCCCCCTCCAGAAAAGGTTCAGCATGTTGTTGATTGTCTTCAATCTGCAGAAGATGTATCTGAGAGTCCAAAACTGAGCTTCCAACGTTGGACAATATTGGATTATTCAAGAGCTTATACATCAGGAGAAATAACTCCTCGAATGGTATTGAATAATTCATTTCTGCAGTCATTAACTTTAGTTTAACATTCCCCAACTTCCATTTGATTGTCTCATTGTTCGGAGTCAATGCCGTCATAGTTATAGTCCTTAACCTATGTTTTCTAATTCAGGATTGTGTTCTGATGCAGGTTGCAGATCGATTTATAGCTGCTGTCCGTGAGTCGTCCAATCCTTCTTTGCAGATGTCTTTCTTTATTAACTTCAGTGTCGAAGATATTATAAGGCAGGCTACAGAATCAACTCTTCGATATGAACAAGGTTCGTAATTGTTTGTCCCAGAAAGGCCAAAAATGAACAATATTTCATTTTCCAAATTAAATATATGTTTGGGAAGTGTTTATTAACAATAGTACTTAGAAACAGGTGGAAATAAGTGGTGAAAAAGTGAGTAGAACTTGTGAGTCCTATAAAATGCGTGAATAAAATGTGATTTGACCAAAAGTTCAGATAATATAAAGTGTTTATAAACACTTCTTTAACATACTTTAGTTCCCAAGTTTTCGTGAAGTGATTTTGGTTTGACAATAGATTAAAAGCAGTTCTTCCACTTCTTGAACCTGTAACTACAGAAAGAATACATTTGACTTCCAATCAAATCAGTTACATTTGTTCGGTTTTCATCATTCGAATTGGAAGCAGAAGCATTTTCTGATTCTCCGATTCATCTGTTTTCTTCCAGGAAAACCACTATCAGTACTAGATGGAGTTCCAATTGCTATTAAAGATGAAATAGATTGCATGCCATACCCAACCACAGGTAATAGCCTATTATCTAATTCTCTTTGGGATTTGGTTCAGTATATTGATCCTTCCAATTCTATCACTTATTAGCAGTTGCTCCTGTACTAAAAATTGACTCTCTGTAGGAGGTACAAAGTGGTTGCACAAAGTACGGCACTGTACAGAGGATGCATGCTGCGTTAAGCGCCTGCGTTTATGTGGTGCCATAATCGTGGGAAAAACAAATATGCACGAGCTTGGGGCAGGAATTAGTGGGATAAATCCTCACTATGGGTACGCATATATGCTCTTATCGAGTAATTAGTTAGTGTCTCCGTGATTTATTTATCGAATAATGCTCTTAATATTTTCCTTTTTAAAATCTATAAGGTTGAAGAGTAAAATTTATATAAATTAAAGTGCGTCATATTTAATAGCTTAGCCCGTGTTTGACACACGTTCTTTCAAAATACATTTTTCTAAAACTCATTTTCAACCACACATTTTTCAATGAAATAATATTTTACATCACATCAATAACTTTTCCTTACTTTTTAACCACATATTTTCCATCATATCACTATTTAAAATACATTCTTTTCTCAATAATATCTATCAAAAACACCCTTAAGCTTTTAGGTGAGGTTGTTCAATAAGTATGTTACTTTTTTAATCACAAAATTGGTCCGTGTAGACCAAAATTGATGCTCATTTTTCCTCCTTTGGTTACTGAAGAGCCACTAGGAATCCATATAATTCCCGAAAAATTACGGGAGGATCTTCCGGTGGATCTGCTGCTGTAGTAGCTGCTGGATTGTGCCCTGTTGCGCTGGGTGTTGATGGGGGAGGTAAATTACATCTAACACACAATTTTATTAAATCCAAATTTAGGAGACAATTCAACAACACAAGTTGACTTGTTAAGTATTGTTAGCCAGTCCTTGCCACTTGAAAATTATGCCAAAACGTGTTAATTGAATCTAAACTTAATTCTTTCTCTTAGATTATGAGTTATAGCAAGTTAAGTTTTACTTAAATGAACTGTTAATGCATATCAGTCAATTTTAAGGTTCATGTTATCATCAAGTAACTAAAATATTTTATTTATTTTCTTTTCTTTATTAGGATCTGTTCGACTACCTGCAGCCCTTTGTGGTGTTGTTGGATTGAAGCCAACTTTTGGACGTGTGCCGCACAATGGGTGCGCTACAAGTTTTTTATTTTTATTTTTTGGTTAATTTTAAATCAAAATTTTATTGAACTTCAAAAGTTCCTCATTTCCTTAAAGAAGCAGTGCTTGCAAATATTGACAACACAATGTCTTAATTTGCCAGAATTCTTCCCCTGAACTATACAGTCGGAATGGTTGGCATACTGGCAGCGACAGTCGAGGATTCACTCATTGTGTCAGTTTCTGTATTTTCTTGTTAATGTTGACTCTTAGGCTATGTTTGGTAGAAGTACTATAGAATGGACAAGATTTTAACTTATTTTTCTTCTTAATATTGTCAAGTATTGTCCAATTCTCCCTACCAAATATGCCATAGGAGATCTTGGCAGCAACTGCTATAAGCTACTATAAGTTTAATACCAGTATAAATTTGCAGATACGCAGCTCTCAGTGGCAACCTTTCATCAGATCCATCCAGCATGACAATGGTATTAGTTACATTACATATTTATTTGTGTTGCATATTCGATTGGACATTTATGTTGGGAAATTTCTTCTAAGAATTTGTAGAGACTAAATTTGAATTAATAAACACGTTGTCTCTAACTGAATAAATTTTTAGATGAGGTAGTTGAACATGATATTAGAAGATGCACGTCCTCAGTTTGAGTCTTGCCGCATGAAATTTTTTGTGAAAAATGCTCAAAACTGTTACAATGTTCCGCTTTATCTTTGTAGTAATCACATATTCCTCCTGGCTTTTTATGAAGACACAATGCCAATAATGCATTTTCAAAGAGAAGTGTTCATAATTACTCATTTATCAAAGGATCGTTAACCTTATTTACGGCTTAGCGATATCAGGAAGGTTTTGGATATTATTTTAGAAAATCTCAAAACGTCAATGCAGTCTCTTTTTAATTTTCAATGTGCGTCTCAAAACCTACTGACCTGTATTCATGTTGTCTCGAGAAAAAACCAGCCTCAATTATGTCTGCCGCTGCTGAAATCAGCAAACTATATGTCTTTTAACATCAGAATGGCAAGATCTGGAAAGGTATGTATTCACCTAAAATTTCCTTGGCCTTCCTCATTTTAACATTAAATGCTATTGAATTACTTGCTTTGATGTATGTTATTTTAACGTATCTTCTTTGCTCGACTAGTGGTTTGATGACTGCACTGATGACATCAGAGATTGCTGCTCTCATGTTATTGCTAAACTATCCAATAAGTATGGCTGGAAGGTACAATAAAACCCGTAACTTCAAACGTTAACTCAAACTTGAACTTGCTGCGCTTGTATTTATTATACATTGAGCTTATCTTCTATTTTCGTATACAAATTTCGACGTGCGTGCAAGAATGCTTGGATAGAGATAATTCAGTCTCATTTAAAAGCTTTTTCATGTTTAAGACTGTGGAAGTGACCATACCAGAGATAGAGGTCATGCGCTTGGCACATTATCTAACAATTGGATCAGAATGTAGTAATTCAATTGCTGCCCACCAAGAGAAGTACGCTGTTTCTTTCAAAGTATCTCTGTGTTATGTTTTTTCTTTTCAGAGAAGTAAGAAATTAAATGAAGCTGGATATTGACAATAGAAAAGCACTAAATGGAACAGGATCCTGGCAGAAATGGGGTGGGACGTGCGGGTTGGACTTTCTGTGTACGGGGCTTTTGACAGCAAGGAGTACTTAAACGCACAGAGAATCAGGTAAATTATAAGCTGATTATCATGACATTTAAACTTGTATACTCTTCAGATTCCATTTCTATTTACCATTAAACATCTGTAGGAACCGGCAGCTTCAGTTCCACAACAAGATATTTTCTAAAGCAGACGTTATCGTTACTCCAACAACAGGGTATTCTGAGTTCTCACTTCTTGTTTTTAGGGTATTTCTGTAAAGATTTTCTTTACTTTATCTAATAAATTGAGATTCTTCACTCTACTCAATGAAGGGTTCTTCTGGGGAATATGGGAAAATTTTTATTCAGCAGGCTAATTTCTATTTTCGTGACTTTATTTCTTAATATCTTAATGATTATTTTGTGCAATGTTTGTAACAGTGTCACTGCATACACAATTAAGGAAGATGCACTGAAAACTGGTGAACTCGACTACATTAATGGAGGTAAACATACTGCGAAACAGCACTTCGATAATTTCTTGTATTCGTTACCTTTCTTATACTGTCCTGCATCATTTACTGTTTATAAACTCTACTGGTCAATGCTTTTAAGGCATTGAATAGAGGAAGTTGACTATTTTCTCAATATTGCAGCTGCCCTGGTACGGTACCAGATAGCAGGAAACTTCTTGGGATTGCCTGCTGTGACTGTCCCGGTTTGTTCTCACAAATTGTCTTTCGACATCTTATGTATTTTAACATTAATTTATAACCTTCCTTTAATAAACATATGATAATCTAAACCCTTTGCTGATAGGTTGGATATGACAAATCTGGCTTGCCTATCGGTCTTCAGTTTATCGGGAAACCTTGGTCTGAGTCGTTATTGATTCATGTTGCTTCTGCTGTGCAAGTAAGAGTTTCAGCCATTTTGTCAAATTAAAGCACAAAAAGGGTTCTGAGTTTAAGTTTTGCAGACACGTATTTGGCCCTTTTACAAAAAATGAATCCGGCTTGCACAAGCCACATGACGGGACGTGTTAAAGACTCATTTTAATTAAAAACAGTTTGTCTCCTCTCCAACTTCTTAAGCTTCGATTTTGATCTTATTTTCAGGCAATATGCACCTCAGAATCCAAAAGACCAGAGGTCTACTATGATATGCTTGCTAAGAAATAAGTTGTTACTAGACTTCAGATATTACTCAAACTTTTAGGAGTTCCAATGGATGATGCCAATAGATGCAACAACGAATGAACGAGAATATCTATTTACATCTTTGTATGAAACAATGATTTGTGGGTTTATTTGTATATATACTAAAGCGGTTGACAGGCTATATTATCTTTTCTCTTTTAAAGGCAAAGAACGTTTCAGTCATGGGATAAAGATTGTCACCTTTGTTTTGAGATTGTTGAAATCAATTGATACATGTCTTTGTACTCATGAGTTGTTTTCATTTGTATTGTCCTACTATTGCATCTTGCTCCTTAGCATTTTTTTTACGCGGTCAGAGGTCCATTAATCTGTTTATGCGGAGTTTTCATTACTTCTTCCTTTGGTTTTTCGAAAGGCAATGATACTAGAATGATGCCTGAACTTTTAGCTTTAAAAGCCATACATGAAAACGAAGATTACATTAAAACACAAGTTAGAGTAATGTCGTAAAAATCTTTGAAAAGAGTTCTTTAATTACAAGAAATTTCAGAATTTAGTATTGTGTAGCCAAACCAGTGAGCACTCATTCTTCCATTTATATATTTGAGATTTCATTTCTCTAAAGAAAAAGAGAAAACTGTTGAGAATTGTAAACCCTAATTCTATCCCACCAAGAGCAATCAATTTAAAGAAAGAAAATAAATAATCGAGAACATACTAGACTTGTAGAGGTTCGCCTCAATGTGAGATTACGTCATCTCCTGTCAATACGGTAATTCCTTATGATGAAAAAAGAGAAAATATCAATCATATCTCCTCTAACCCCATTTTTGCTCTATTTAATGATAATCCATAAAGTTTAAGGATTGCTCTTTATATATAAGATAAATTAGAGCAAAATCAATTTTTACAAGGACTACTATTCCTTCATAGAATTTTACAAGAACGCAAATTCCTAAATAGTACTTAGTTAAAAAATTTATCTTGGAAGCTCCACCCCTGGAAAGGGGTAGACTTCACCGCGGAAGTTGATAACGATCAGCTCCGCAAAGTGACAATAATTAGGCTCTACAAATTAACAGAAGCAAACAAGATGGAATAACTAGAAAGCAAAGCATTTTCTTCTTTCCTATCTCCTTATTTCTAAGTACTGAAATAGAGTAAGAATTTTACCTTAACAAGTCATGTACTCTCGAGAAGATTAAGGGAAAAACAAAATCTTTAATGAAGCAAATTTACAAATCATAGATAACAATGTTGTTCCAACTTCTTGTTCTACACTCGTAAGTTTGGAGTTTTTCCGACTTATACCTTATCTTTCTTTTGTCACAATGCACAATGGACCCGGGAAGATAGTGTTGGAGTCCGAACTCATACCTTATTAAATAAATATTTCATAATACTGTTCTTGTACTAATCTCAATATTGGACACCATAAAAATAAGACCAAATCGAACAAATGGCCGCCATAATTTACAGAGACACCATAATTTATATTCACTGCCACATTGTCTGACCTTACCAACAACCAATCCTAACATCACATGTGGGAATCATGATGTCAGTGCCTAATTTTCAACCAATTACAAGCAAATAATGATTACTCAGCTACAAATAATCATTACATGATGCCATAGTTGCAATGTAGGCATCATGATGACCTCCATGGCCGACCTCAACAACCAATCAGAAAATCAAAATTCTAAGCGATGGTACATGTTTCTAGTTCAATATTGTAGCTGAATGACATTGACAGGGCAAGTAGTGTGGTCTTCCAACCTATAAATAAAGACAAATAGTCCCCTACTAAAGCAGCGCTAAGTCACTTGACAACAAACACTCCCTAATAGTTTTTTTCCTCTACAAGCAATTACTTTATACTTCTAATCTAATGCCGCTCATACTCTATACACATTTTCCCTAAGTTAATCCAATATTGCTACGCTATTTTCAGTTATCAACAGTTTGGTACTAGAAGGATGGCTTCGTAAAAAAATAGCCCACTTTTCCCACAATTTTCCCAATAAAAACACATATTGTCCCATTCCAACAAAATCATGAGCCACATCTCAGCCTCTAGAAATCGTTCTTGCACTAATCCCAATGAAACAATTGTCCCAAAAAAATTTCCACATGAGGAACGAGTTTGCTGAGGGTGACCACCGTTTGCTCACTACCATGAAAGATGTCATAGAGCGCCTCACAACTGCTGTACAGATGGTAGAACAAAAAACATACTACTATCCCAATGGCCGAAATCGAAGTGGAATTGCCTGTCACAGGAAGAAGCAGGCGAATTCCCATTCGAAAGAGCCTATACCTTACTGAGGAGAAATCTTCCAAAAGTAAAATAGACAAAGCAAAAAGCCCCACTTCCTAAGCAGAATGGACTCCAAGAAATTAAAGGCAGCCAATACGAGGGCATAAAGTCAAGGCTAGATCATACAATGTTGATCTATCTAGGCCAAGACTAGATATGTTCCAAGAAACGTTAACTGATAGTGCTAGAGAGGCGAGATTAAAAAGACTTATTTTAGCTTACCTAACTAAAATAGGTATCACACATATGCATCGCAAGAAGCCTGTGGATCACCATTTGTCTTTGACGAGGTAGAAGTTGATCCATATGGATGCATATTCAGGGAACAATTAGTTCCAATGTATAAGCTTGAACAAGAGCACACCTCATTCATCGCCTATAGAGGTCTTTAATGAGACCATTCGGTCTTAAAAATTGCTGGAGCCACGTACTAACGACTTATAACAATGTTGTTTCAACTTCTTGTTCTGTACCCATAAGTTCGGAATTTTCCCACTTACACCTTATCTTTCTTTGTGTATAATGCACAAGGAACTCGGGGGACATAATACATGTATTTCAGCACATTGAATAAAATAGTCTGTGTGATTGGAAAACACTAAGGTATTTTTTTGCTAATGTTCATAATCTATTCATAATCAATCAAAATATTTTTATCTACACATTTTATGGGATCTATAATGTATATAAGGACAAAAAAATTATTTCGAAGATGGAATAGGTAAACGGTGACAGAGCTAGGAATATTGTTCAGTGTAGGAACAATTAAATCAACACCGAACTTTGAATATTTGGACATGAATAGCTGCAAGCTGTCATTTTCCCGCCATTGATAATTCAGTTAGTTTAGTTATTTATAGGTGTGGTTGTAAAATACAATTTTCATTCTCTGATTAATAAAAAGATGAATTTCCCGCATTTTCTCTCTTAAATCAATATGGTATCAGAGCACATGTGGATTTACTAATTCATCATCTTCTTTAGCAACTGAATCAAACCTTCATTGCTACCAATTCTGCTTGCTGATTTCAGCATTATTCTTATCACTGATTCAACAATTCCATGGCAACCGATGCTTCGATGCTATCAGATAGCACATCATCTTCAGGGAACAACTCCATCCTTGATGATGGATTGAGTCCTTATTATCTCCATCATTCAGACAGTCCAGGCCTCATTCTGGTCTCTCAGCCGCTAATTGGGGAAAACTATGCATCTTGGAGCAGAATTATGGTGATAGCATTGTTGATGAAGAACAAATTAGGTTTCGTTGATGGATCAATTACAAGACCTGAAGGTAATGATAATCTAATCAATGCTTGGATTCGCAATAATAATATTGTTATATCTTGGATACTCAACTCGGTATCTAAGAAAATATCAGCAAGCATTATATACTCTGTGTTTGAATCAGCAAGCATTATATGCTCTGTGCCTGTGATAAATGTATTTTACACATTTATTTGTGACCTTAAATCATGATATTTTATTGTCTTTGTGATCAAATTCTATCTAATTTATGTTATATTATGTTTTGTAGTTAAAATTTTGTGTTTAATGAAGAATTGG
>CAIGRP010001042.1:0-15179 GCA_903798385.1 Fraxinus cuspidata
TTAGTACTTAATTTATTACAATCATTCATTAAAAGAGAGATATTTCTTGAGAAGATTTTTGAACCTACATTGTATTTATTTCTTCATCTTCTCATTGAAACACTTTGATTGATTGAATCTAATTTTTTACTATCATATTCATCAAAGATTTGTATATAACATTTGAGCTATCATTTATTACTATTCATTGAAGTGTTAGCCTCTTTTAGTACTTAATTTGTTTGTATTATTTATCAAGAGAGGAATTTCATTGTAAATTTGCTTTGATAAAGTGTGGGTCGTGTTGAAATCCCTTAAAGCTCAACATTGTATAAAGATTGGTGCTCCTTATTGTAAGTACCCGTGATCTTTCCCTAACCTTGATCTTTCCCTAAGTCGGGGGTAGACTTCATAGGCTCCTTACGAAGAGGAAAATGGAATGCCAACTATGCAATTGTTGGATTTTAATTATTTCACTAAGTAGGTCGAGACTGAACCTCTGGTAAAATCATTAAGGTCAATACCTCCAAGTTCGTTTGGAAGAATATTATTTGTTCGGTTCAGAATTTCCCACTCACTTGTATCTGAAAATGGAAGGCAGTTCGACAACAAAAAAATCAGGAATTTGTGTGAAGAACTAGGGATCAATAAATATTTCTCTTTCCCTCATCACCCCAGACAAATGGCAAGGTAGAAGCGGTTAACAAGACCATCAAATATACTTTGAAAATGAAGCTAAATACGTCAAAGAGAAGTGGGTAGATGAGGTCTCCCATGTGTTATGGGTGATTCGCACCATGAACCGCACTGTAACTAGAGAAACTACTTTCTTTATGGCTTATGGTACCGAGGCCATGAGTCTGGTTAAGGTGGGGTTACCTTCACTTCGCCGCATACACTTTAACGAGATATCAAATGACTCCCAAATGAAGATTGCCTCCTATCAATAGATATGGCTAGATACTACAACGCTAAGGTCAAGAAGAAGTTATTCTGGAGGGGGACCTCATGTTAAGAAGAGTTTTTTTTTTTTTATCTTTTCTAAAAAACCTGGTCTGGGAACATTGGGTCCTAACTGGCAAAACCCCTACCATATATCTGAAGAACTAAGGCCAGGGACTTTCAAGATTGAAAGCGTAGATAGAAACGTGCAACCCCACCCCTAGAATGTTGAGCATGTGAGAATGTACAATCAGTAAACTTTTGTTTTATCAAGTCTGGATGTTTCTTCTCAGCTTTATGTACTTTTGTTAGTAAAGATGTTCTTTGTGATTACACTGTCTCTTAAACAAATCCCTTATATGGATGGTCCAAACGTCATGGAAGAAGTGTTTGCGCGAAAGAGCAACCCCTTTGTAAAGAGCATCATTCACATTGGAATAAAAGGTGGGAAGCATTTTCAGAAAGCCATCCTTACATCTGCAAGATAAAGCTCGTCACAAATAAGTTATAAATAGCTTCCTCATTAGCATGCAAATATAAAAAATTATGTCAAGCTCATATATTCATTTAGTGTTAATTATGGCGAGCCCCATAAAAGATTTAGTCAAATTTAACTATGGCGAGCCCATATAAACATTTAGCTTTAAGTACAGCGAGCCCATACGAGATTTAGTAAAATTTAATCATGGAAAGCCCATACAAGTTTAAGAATTATCACACCAGTGTTCATTTCATTAGGGATTTGAGTTATTCAAGTCAATTTGCAACATCCATTGAAACTTCAACAAACGTAAAGGAAGAGCAAAATTGAATAGAAAAAAATATTTTATATAGAAAATGAACTCATTACAAAGGGAAGCCATATAATTAAAACAGGAATTAAAGGCCTAAATCTAGGTGACAGAGTCATCCTGTTGAGGTTCAACTTTGCCATCAACCTCTTCCACAGAATCTTCAACTTCATCAGCATGAGTAGACGGCACTACTAGAATGAACTCATCTTTTACATAAGCCAAATCCACTTGGGGATGCAGCTCAACAAGACTATCAAAGATTTCATTGTATGCGACATTCTTCCAATATAAATCGAAGTCATCATACTCAGTCGTTTCATGAAAATGGGCGACATAACTATTCACAATTGCCTCTCCTGCATTACTCAACTGCTGTCTTAAATTGTTAGCCTTAACTGTTAACTCACCAGGAGCCTTCAATTCAACTTTCTTCTTATTGGTAGCCTCCAAGCCTGACGAAGCAATCTGCTGCAAGTTATCAGAATTTTCGATCCGCTTCGTTAAAGCATTCACTTCAGCTCTGTAGAGGTGGACTTCTTTCTTCAATTCACTATTTTCTTTGGAAAGTGCCTCCACCCTAGACTATACTTTAGCTTGCTTAACCTTGAAGGCTTTAATGGCCTCACCTACAAAATATGCCGTAGCCTTTGCTTTACTTAACTTCGCCTCAGCATCATAGGCCCTCTGAAGACATTCTTTATTGAACCCATGCAGCCTCCTCATATCCACCTGGGCATTTAAGAAATGTCCATGTGAGCTAGCCTACAGAACGAAGCCATCATCTAGCATATCAACCAAGTCGCATGTTTCAGCATAAGAGGAGTACTTATCCATCCAGCACTTATGGTGAACTCTTGCAGCCGCCTGGACCTCAAAGGGAAGCATCTCCAACACAACAGGGACAATCTTGTCAGACCTACCCTCCAAGAAATCATTGGCCTTCCTTTTAGAAGGGTTACTTCTACTACCCTCCTTGCCTCTCCTCATTTCACCTCCCTCTCAACAAGCTCCTCGAAGTCTGTTACTTTTATAAAAGAAATGGATATTACTTCAATGGGCCATTTTAGCGACTCACCAATTATTGTTTAGCGCTTTGGGGAGGAGGTCTGGTGTTCTTTATCAAAACTAATTTCCTCTTCTAGGTCCTCTCCACAGAAGGCTCGACCTTTTATTTCCCATTACCCCTTTTTTCTTTGGGAGAGGGGGTGGATTCATCCTCGACAGACGGGACAACTCGTCCTTCTCATGTTGTTCTACAGGAAAAACAGGAGAGCTGTTAGCATTATAAAAAATCTAAGTAAAATTACCAAAAAGATTTAGCGAGGCGTTTACTTATCCTTGGTTGACATTAATAAATGTGTTACAAACAAAGCTCGCTTGCCAGTACGTTCTTGAAGTACCTCTTCTTTAAAGTTAGCTCGTAAATAGCTCTAACGATAGCACACTCAGAAGGTTCGAGTTTGAACTGGTTAACTATAACTACAACTACAAAATACACTATTTAGAGATGCAAACAAGTAGAGACAACAATAAACAAAAGATCTTAAGTAAGGTTAAACTCACTATACTCATGATACTGGATCAACATGATAATTTCTGGGACTGCATCTCCCTCCACTGTCTGCCGCGACCCCCAACCCAGAACCAAGATAAATTTCAATTCTTTATTGAGGCCGGAGTACCCCAAACAAAGGGTGAATGTGGACCATAGGGGTTCATACAATACCACCCCTTGCAATTATTTTCCCTACTAGAGGCTTATGGCTGAAAAAGAGTTTGAAAGACATGGCCCCTACTAATTTGCTCTAAGCATTTGGTACTAGATGAGTGTGAGCTAAGTTGTACTGCCCAAGTATATATTTGAACAATGGGTGTAGGGGTAGTTTCATCCCACCACTTAAAATCACCTCTCCTTGAGAAAACAAGCTAGCTCGTCAGGGGTGAGAACAAACATTTCAATGGTAGGGATCCTATATCCCTAAAGGTCTCCAACTTGCTCTTGTCCACAAATGTTGTCCACAAGGAAACCCTCTTACCTTATACTATAATCTATATGACCCTTTTGCATCATCCACGCACTGTGTAGATACCCTCATTACTTCCATAATCGTTTCAGTTGGGAATATTGGAGGCAAACAAGCCTCGATGCAAATAAGCGCCATATTCACTCCCTCAGTAGATCCCTTTTTAGTGCTTTTCTTTGAAGATGAAGCCATTGGATACAACTAACTTGAAATGGGACGAGATTTTGTTACTTATGTAAATTAAGAACACACTGAAGGCCTAAAAACATAGGCAGTCGTCGAAAATGCGATGAAGATGGTTGGAGATCTCAAGGAATTCTCAGAAAACTTTTCAAGCGTTTAGGGATTTTCGTAGAGTGAAAAGAGAATAAATGGTGAGGTCCACCTTTTTTATATGCAGGCAGAGTAAGGCTCTACCGTTGGATTAACCCCCAATAAAATCCCAAACGTACACTTGTACTTCCATCCAACACGTTAAAACCAAAAGGCGTGTGCCAAAATTTGAATCAATGGCACAGATAATCATCATTACACAGTAAATATGCACACAACACGAGTGTTGGAAAACATGCAATACTTTCAAATCATTACAACATGTGCCCCAACAGGCTTCAATTGGTCCTTGACTTTGCCTTTTTTAGCCTTATCACATGCTTCATTCGCTTCGACAAGCTCGCCCTCTTTAGGAAGGGCCTCCTTTTCGCCTCATTCAGCCTTATCACAGGCTTCAATTACCTCCATAGGTTCACCCTCTTTGGCAAGGGCCTCGCCTTCACCTCATTCAGCCATATCACAGGCTTCAGTCGCCTCAATAGGCTCGTCTTCTGTAGCAAAGGCCTGCTTTAGCATTTTTCACCCTTATCACAGGCTTCAGTCGCCTCACCAGGCTCACCCTCTTTAGCAATGGCCTCGCCTTCACCTCTTTCAGTATTATCACAGGCTTCAGCCTCTTCGACAGGCTCGCCCTCTTTAGCAAGGTCTTCACTTTCTCCTTATTCAGCTTAATCACAGGCTTCAATCACCTCGACAGGCTCGCACTCTTTAACAAGGGCCTCGCTTTCACTTGTTCTAGCCTTTTCATAGGCCAATCACCTCGACAAGCTCGCCCTCTTTAGTAAATGCCTCGCCTTCACCTCTTTTAGCCTTATCAAAGGCTTCAGTCGATTCGACAGACACGCCCTTTTTAGCAAGGGCCTTGCTTTTGCCTCATTTCGTCTTATCATAGGCTTCAATCACTTCGATAGGTTTGCCCTCTTTTTTAGCAAAGGTCTCACCTTTGCCTCTTTCAGCCTTAATACAAGCTTAGTCGTTTCGATAGGCTCGTCTTTTTTAGCCAGGCCCTCACTTATCACAGGCTATAGTCGCTTCGACGGGCTCACCCTCTTTAGCATGGGCCTCGCCTTTCCTCATTCAACCTTATCGTAGGCTTCAGTCGCCTCGACAAGTCGCCCTCTTAAGAAAATGCCTTACTTTTACCTTTTTCAGCCTTATCATAGGCTTCGTCGCCTCGACAGGCTCGCCCTCTTTAGCTTTCAGCCTTATCACAGGCGTCAGTCGCTTCAATGTCTTCTTTAGCAAGTGCCTCACTTTCTCTTCATTTATCCTAATAGTTTATTTTATTTGCGACAACAAGTCGCACAACCTTACACCATCAACTTAAAAGTCCACACATTATATGTATAATCATACATGGATTTCAAGGACTATTGTTACGCTCGCCTTTTTCTTTTTCTTCATAAAATCTCAAAGTCCATACTTTATATGAATAATCATACATGGACTTCAGGGACTAATGTTATGCGCTGCTTCGCAAGGCCCCAAATATCCTACGTGACAAGCAAGTGTAGGGTCCCCACACCATAGAGATATGGCCGAACCCCTTTTGGTGGCTGAGCCAATATACTTGCCGACCCCATTGAATGGTACTGACCTGTAAGAGCCGGACCGCAAATAGAGGGGAGGCCACAAAAGAAGCTTAGCATAAGATCTCCCAGGCAACCTTTTGATATGTGATTAATGTGACAATTCACTCCGTCGTTGTCAACCCATCAAGTCAAGTCCAAAGCGCAAGCTAGGCATTATGGATGCTAAAATGGTATTAACATTTTAGGCTTATGATTGATTAATTGATGTCTAAGATAAGAGGCATCCAGCCATGGATGAGGCCACGTGTCTCTCCATCAAATGATTCTCATTCACTTTTTTTTACTATTAAAGTCAACACTCAATGTCATTTGAAGGTAATATAAGTTTAGACTCTTAACTTATAACTTTGTCATATCACTGTTCTATTTGTTATTCTCCAAAACCTACTCATTTTTTATATTGGAGGCTCACGTCTAAAACTCTCCTACACTCAAACTTTAACTTTGGCATATCACATTTGGAACACTCAGCAAAATGTTTTTTGAAAACAAATTTGGTCTTAAAGAATTAATGTAAGTTGACAGTTGAGAGACCTGATTCGTTTGGTTGTGTATATATGTATATGCATGCACGTATTTACGTATGACAAGTGTAAAACCCTCGCTTATGACTCAAAAGACACCGAACAAAGAAATACCCTACAATCCTATTGGTTCAAGCGTGATGGTATTATCCTTGTTCTATATCATTTCAAGATTCCTTTGTTTGGGACATAGGTTACGTGCCCTAAAAATGTTTAACAACTTCCTTAAATTAGAAAGGATACAAGTTCAATCTAAGTTTAAATCTTTCGCTAGGTTAAATATTATCAGATTTTTTGGACTATGCTATAGAAGTTGATCTTGTGCATACGCACAGACAGAGTATGTAAAGGTCTGCTTAAAAAATGATTTAAGTAATAAAAAGTGAAGCTTTGAAATGAAACATGTTTACATAGGTTGTTTGGAAATATAGTTATTAAACAATTAATTCTTTTTTAAAGAAAGAGTGCAGATTTGATATAAATTTTATTTTAAAATGGTCAAAATTGAATTATAATCACATATTTCATGAAATTTACAACTTTTATCAATTTTTAACTGCACATTAATTTCATCAAAATTTGTTAAAACTTTAATCAAATTTTTTTTTGTCAAATAACCTTTTGAACTTTTTTTTAAAGTTCAAAACATGTTTGGTAATAAAAAGTTTTTATAAGCAGATGTGACCAACTTATAAGCACAAATGAACTACCAACTCTCTGGAATTTGATTTTAACGAGAAGAGTTACCCAATTCACGTGCAAACGCCAAAAAACTATTTTTATGACTAAACGATATGCAATTTCTTATCCGTACCTTTTTCAACACAATTTAAAAGTTTTCTTTTATAACATATAGTCCCTTTAAGTCCAAATTTATTTTTGTTCAAACTCATTTTTGATCATACATTCTTTCAATAAAAATAATTTTACACGTAAATTAAAAAAAAAATCTTTCTTTTTAACTACATATTCTTAGAAAAATTCTATTACAAAATCCTTTATTTTTATTTTTTTCAAAAAATGGGGGCAAACAACACCATAAAGTTATTATTGCAAACTACATATAAACATTGATTTACGACAAAGGGATAAATAATTTATAAAGGATATGAATAAAAAAAATAAAAAATATATAAAAATTTAGAAAATAATCATATCATAATCTCTATATATTCCACAGGCCACACCGCTTAAAATGGCACTACCCAAAACGCGATAAATTATTCAGAATTACAGGTGTTTGCATTAGCTTTTGTTATCGCTATTCGTGTTACTCAAAAATTCAAAGGGATATGGAGTCTTTCTTTTCAAGATTAAAAAAAAAAAAATCAATAATTTTAATTAGGTGAAAAAGAAATTGTGTAAGGAACTAGGAAGACTCAATGGCTCGAAAATTATATAGGCAGAATTTTCATGGGAGAAGGAATTAGTAAAATCAACATTTGGAATTAGATTTTTATGCGAAAATTAAATGGAAAGCGGTATATTTATTCAATGAAATGCAACTAATTTTAGAATTGATATTATTTGACACTGGAGCACATCACATGTTATAGTTTATCCATTTTATTTATAAATGTATCGTAAAATTAGTTAAAAATCCATTAGATATCACCGTTACATATGGACATACTTGATATCGAAACAACATTAGTTACCATTTAATCTGTGGAATTATTTATCTGTAAAACTGAAAATTATACAATGCCAAGGAACGAATTAAACTATGCATGTGACATGCTAATATTTGAAAATTAGTCCTAATTTTTTAACAGTAACCAGCTTAATTAACTAATGAACATGATTACGTAGAGCAAACAGGGGCGAAGCCAAGATTTTTGCCTAGTGCGGACACAATTTTAGGTATCGGCTACAATTACTTTTTTGGCCAAAATTAATCTATGAACGAAAAGTGCTTCATGTGATTAATGTAGAGTCCTGAAGAAAAATAATTCATGTTCTCCGTACTTCATAGTCCATACATGTTTCTCTTCCCATATCTTGTTAAACATGCACCTATATTTACATATTAAACTTTGAGCTTTCTCTCTCTCTCTTAATTACATAGAATATCAAACCTTCTCTATAACCACATAGACAAATATATTTATAGTTAGATAGTATTATGAATCAACCCGATATTAAGAATGTTTTGATATCACTTATTGAGAAACCAGTCAACTAATTAAAGACGAAAAATATGGACAATATAAAATATAATGAATCACACAACAATCA
This sequence comes from Fraxinus cuspidata, assembly GCA_903798385.1. Lineage (NCBI taxonomy): Eukaryota > Viridiplantae > Streptophyta > Magnoliopsida > Lamiales > Oleaceae > Fraxinus > Fraxinus cuspidata. The sequence continues at coordinate 8,427 of CAIGRP010001042.1, forward strand.
ATTAAATTGTGGAAGAGATGAATTTATTATACAAAAAAAAAAAAAAAATACAATTGTCTTACAAAATTTTGATCTTCTCAATCTAATCTAAACAGTTCTCTCTTGTTTATATTGTATACACAATGATCTAATTGTTATAATCTATTTTCAATCTTTCTTTTTCACATTTATAAAGTTTCTATACCTTGTGGAGTATTTATAGAAGTTAAATCTCGAAGATGTGGAGTTCAAGAGGAAAAAGAAGTTCCAAAATTCGGATAAAACGAAAAAATCACGATCAGGTTACTGTTGCAGCACCTAGGCGCTACTGTTGCAACGCTTAGGCGCTAGGTACAGCCAGACGCTAGGCGCGCTTGGGCGCTAAGTCTCGGGTTAACCTTCAAAAACATGCTTTTTGTCACCCAGAGTCCATTTTCAAGACAAACTCCTAATTATTATTGAAATTTGATCTCCACAACTTAGAACTCTACAAACCTAAGTACCTTAAACTTCCTCTAATCAACCAAATCACAAATCACATGGAATCCAATCAACCAACACTTCTAAACCAAAATTAAATAAGCTTCCTTCATACAACAAGTTTCTAAATCACATAGAATTTTTGTCACAAAACCTAACAAAACTCCACATTCACATAAATTTCATAATAAGGAATTAAATCTTCACTCTTCAAATCATTCTCCAACTCTACCACTATGTCCCAACCAAACACCCCATGCTCCCGTCGGGCATGCCATGCCCCTTCCGGGCATACTCAGCAACTGTGAACTACATTCAAGCCTTGCATACCGGCAGAACTACCTTGTGTACCATCCTAGCATGAATCATTACGTTCACTTCCAACTCCAGCTGAGTCAATAAACTTACTTGAACCACTACAAGAAACCCTAAATCCACCTGAGCTATCGAACCTACTCAAATCACCACGAGCAACATGATCAACAAGATCACAACCAGCTCCACCTAGCTAGTAGAAGGTTTTCCAATATTATTGTCCAAATCACAACAAACAACTTGATCGCAAGTAACTCTACTTGAGTTACCGCTTACTAAACCATAAGATGCAGCTGCTTCCACCGTGATCGCGGAACCTTCCAACACATAAAACTGGGACTTTCTCCGTCCCCTCAACACAACTCAGACATCCTTGCTAACTTTCAGAACTCTATCTCCACTGGTATACATATACCCTTTTGAATCAAGAGTACTTAAAGAGATCAGATTTCTGTTTATACCTGGAACATGTCGAACCTGGCTAAGTGTTCTAATCATCACATTCAGCATCTTGATTTTGACGTTACAAATCCCATCTATTCTACAAGGTTCATTGCTTCTCATAATCACGAAATCGCTTGTAACCATTTTATATGAAGAAAAAAAATCCCGGTTTGAACACATATGAAAAGTGCAAGCTGAATCAAGAATCCAACCCTCGTCAAGTTTAAAGTCACCTTCAGTAATCACCAACAAATCTCCATCATCGTTCTCTTCTACATGATTGACATTATCGAGATTTTCTGATTGTTCATCCTGATCTGTAGTAGCAAACATCTTCCGCCACTCATAGCAATCCCTCTTTATGTGTCCCTTGTTGTTGCAATACCAATAGACTATACTGTTGTTACTATACTTGACTCTGCCCCTTCCATGACTACCCATCTTCCTCTCACGAACAACAAAACCCTCTTCATGAGCCTCAGAGCTGACGACCAGATGCTTCATCTTTTCTTTAGAATAAAGCGCATCATATACCTCGTCAATTATAAGAGTATCCCGATTATAGAGAATGATATCTCTAAAAGTCATATATGAAGACGGCAATGAGCATAACAATATTAGCCTTAAATCCTCTTTATCATACTTAACCTCCATCTTTTCCAAATCAACGACGATTTCCTTGAACACCGATAGATGATCTTCCAAAGATCACCTTCCATCAAACGATTAGAATACAAGCGCTGCTTCAAGTGTAACTTACTTGTCAAGCTCTTTGTCATACAAAGCTGCTTCAACTTCAACCACGATACATCGGCACTGTTCTCCTTTAACACGTCCTGAAAAATTTCATTAGAAAGATGAAGATGTATCTGAGATATGGCTTTCCGATCATTCCGTTGTTTCTCCTCCGCAGTCATTGTTCCAGGCATCCTATCAATTCCCAACAAAGCATCATCAAGGTCCAATTGAGCAAGAACCGCTCACATCTTGATTTGCCAAAATGAAAATCTACTGTTTCAAAATTCAAAGTTGTCATCCCTGAACGACTGACCTTGTTTCAACCTTGCTTTAATAGTAAATTTGGACATCCCAAGAAATTGCCAAAAGACACTTTAATCTGATATCACTTGTTATGAACCAACTAGATATCAAGAACGTTTTATCACTTGTTGAGAAACCAGTCAAATAATTAAAGACGAAAAATATGGATAATATGAAATTTAATGGATCACACAACAATCAATTAAATTATGGAAGATGATAATTTATTATACCAATAAACAAATAATTGTCTTACAAGATTTTGATCATCTCAATATAATCTAAACAATTCTCTCTTATTTCTAATGTATACACAATGATTTAATTGTTATAATCTCTCTTTAGTATTTTCATTTCACCTTTATAAAGTGTTTATACCTTGTGGAGTATTTATAGAAGCCAAATCTTGAAGTTGTGGAGCCCAAGATGAAGAAGAAGTCTCAAAATCCAAATAAAACGAGAAAACTACGAACAAGTTACTATTGCAGCGCTTAGGCGGGACATCGCAGCGCCTGGGCACTACACCTAGCACTCAGGCGCTATGTGCCCAACGCTTTGGCGCTAGGTCTCGGTTAACATTCCAAAACATGCTTTTTGCCATCCAAGAGTCCTCTTTTAAGCCAAACTCCTAATTATTATTGAAATTTAATCTCCATAACTTAGGACTCTACAAACCCAAGTACCTTAAACTTTTTCCAATCAACCAAATCCTAGATCACATGGAATCCAATCAACCAAGACTTCTAAACCAATATTAAATAAGCTTCTTTCATGCAACAAACTTCTAATTCACATAAATTGTTGTCACAAAACCTAACAGATAGATAGATAGATAGATAGATAGATGTAGGGTTAAATGAATTAAACAGCTAACTATGCTGTTTAAAATTTAAAAGTAGTAGTGAAATTAAAGGAATAAGTGGAAGAAAATTAAGGTTCCCCTTTTCCAAATTGGAAGAATTGAATCTATTGAATTTCAATGAAGTAATTCAATTCTTCATTGTTTCTTCTACATTTTTAGCAGGTACAAAGGAAAACATATGACATATTTGGGCAACAATTGCCAATTCCAATGGTCGTATCTCAGAACATAAGTCCTCAACTTATCATCTTCTTCCTTACTCCAAACACCCTTCTTCATTCCATTATTATCAAAATAAGTGCAGGCACACTGGAGTTTCCTAAAAATTAGCATGAAAATTAGCATTTTATTCTCTTTTCTTCTTCTCTCCTTGGTCCAGTGCAAGCACAGTGGAGCTTCCTGGGGCCAAGCCCAAAGTCTAATGCAAGTCGTGGAATTATAGACCATTTAAGTTTCTCATAATATTTTGCTTGCACCAAAAACTAGTCGAGAATTAGCTATTGGTCCACTCAAGCTGGTAGGTAGCCTTGCCCTTATTAATACCACTAGTCAATAAATCATCAATACCATTTTCATGATGAATAATACTATATAGTTTGCAAGCGATTTTTTGAAGCGTGCGTGACCGTTGAAAATAATAGATTTAGTGAGTTGAAAGTATCGTTCAATAGAAAATAAATTCTAATCAAGTGTATTAGTCATGTATGGAATTCGAAATTAGTCACACAAAAAGAGATTTTGATGTTATTATTATGCTAAATTATTCTAAAATTAATGCTAAAGTAGGGATTGTATCTAATTATGAATTATTCTATTGAATTTCAAATCCACTTATTTCTATCTATTTCAATTCTCAATTTGTATTCTAATCTTATCCATACGTTCTTGACAATCTATAACTTTAAAATATTTAACTTTCTTTTCCAAGATAATTTTAGCCCGTGTTTGACAATTATTATTTCAAAACTTTTTAATTCTTACACTCATTTTCAACCATATTTATAATAAAATATTTTTCACAAAAATCCAAAAAAAAATACTAGTTTTTAAAACATTCTCCAAAAAATTACTATTCAAAATTCCATATTCTCAAAATGGTGGCCATCAAACAGGGGATAAGTCTATTCTGATCGCAACCCGAATCTATTCCTAGTAATAATTCGAATGATTAGAGCACGTTAAATTTCAGATCATCTTTATGATTGCATACGCGATAACTATTGCTCGTGTGTTAATCTCACCGCATTCTAAACTTATTGTGAGTCTCCCAACATTACAATAACTAATTATCTAATTTTTGGCCAAACAATTAAATAATACAATGAAAATGCAAAATTAATTAAGAAGCGCAAAAAATTACTAAACTACTAACCTTAAATTAAAATAAATAAACAATAGAGTTTATCTTCATCCAATACAATTACAGATCTAGCCTACCATGATTTCGTATAATTATAAGAAGAATAATGGAAAAATATCATCCGAATTATGAAATAATACAAAAGAAGTTGATCTTAAATCCAAGGTTGAATTCTTCAATTTTTACTTTTCTCCATAATGTAATTGGCCCTCAAGTCATGCAAATGTTTGATCTTCTCTATCAAAATATAACAATTTACTCCATCTTCTTGATGAATTTGTTTATATGAATGCATATTAATGGGCTAGAGGATGCCCCTCCAATGGCTGCCCATATCTTGTATTATAGGAGATGAAATTAAGTAAAGAAATTCGTCCAAATTGGGTTACAAAAAAGTTCCATTCAGATAAAGAAAGTTGTCCTCACGTCACGCATGGTTATGTCTTTACGCAGTCGTTAGTATTTTTGTCATAACTTTCTCTATAGCTATTCGATTAAGGCAACTCAAAGTACATTGAAATATAACTTAAGGGGTTATTGTAGAAATAGTATTTTTCGAATTCCAATGTTTCCTATGCCAAAAATGGGTCTCAAACTCCAACTAAAAATTTGGAGCACAAGTTGTGCGATTAAAAATTGAATAATTTACTTATACTTCAATGATTTACTCATTTGACTATTTATTGCATCCAAATAACATCCTAGCACTCTCCCATCATTGTTATGCGGCCCAAATCAAGTTTTGAAGGTTTGCATTTTAGTCCACAAACTTAAAATTTCTTCCGTTTTCGCTCGTTTCTCGTTCATTTCTTCCAATTCCACCATTTCACACCCAATTGCATCTAACAAACAAAATATAAACTTAATTAAGTTATCAAAATTAATAACAATTAACCTCATTTAACGGTCCAGATAAATATACAAAATACATTCATCATCTAATACCAGTGATATTGAACACCAGTTTAAGTGTTAGCATATCGTATGTTCTATTACATATTGTTATAATTGAACATGTAATTTAATGTTTAACTACATATTAATTGAATCATGAAATAGTTTTCCTATTAATTAATTTCTCTTTATTACATCCCCTACTTATAAAGGTGTTTCGCTTTCTTTCTTTCTTTCTTTCTTTTTTTTTTTTTATTTAATGTTATTGACTAAACATTTTTTTTAAGACGCTGCATCCCATTAAGTTATCGAAAATGTTATCATGATTAGCAGAAATGGTATAATAAGAAGGAAACTCCTGTTAGTACACAAGTGCAGTTGGAAGTTATGCTTTAATTATTGATCCTGTTAGGTACGAATTAAAATTTTAATTTAAGTCAAAGTCAACAATTAATTTTAACTACATATTTCATAGGCCCCACAAATTTTAACCACACATTTTATTAACTTCTATGAAAATTTACAAAAAAAAAAAAAAATGTGATTTGATTCCCTACCAAATAGGGACTTTATGTAATTTTCTCCATTTTGTTTAAAAATTATTATTGATGGTACAAATGCAATTCATTGATGATATCATTAGTTTAATGGCTTTGACAAAATGTGATTTTTTGAAGTTCACCCCAAAATGAGTCCATCGATCCGTTCCGTTTGAAGCATTCTATTCTGCATTCATCATAAAGGAGGAAAAAAAAGAGCGTGATTTGACACACATTTTCCTAATTAGAAAATAAAATTAGTGCAAAAAAGGTTTATCTTGTCAGGCCATTTTATTATATCAGTAAGGTAACAAACGGGTCGAGTAGCTGACGGGCTCGTGGACTTGACTCATCCCCACTAGGTCCTGGATGGCTTAGATACATTACGGGACGAATAATGGATTGAGCGGAACACAATTTATTTTTCATGAGCCGGCTCATGGGTCAACGCTCACAATTTATTAAGGGAAAATTACACAAAATCCTACTTTTCAAAATCAATATTCAAAAATTAGGTTGAAAGTTTGATTATACAAAAATAAGATATTCATTTAGTTATTATAAATTAATATTTTATTATTAATAATAATATTATAATTAATTTATATATACACNAAGCCCTAAAATCTCTCTCTCTCTCTCTCTCTCTCTCTCTCTCTCTCTCTTCATTGGCGTCCCCTTTCTCATCTCAGGAAAATTGAGAGAGCGTTCTAGAGGGAGAAAGAACAATGACGCCGCAATCGTCGTTGTCGAGGAGCACCCGTTGCCGGAAACACCTGTGATCGTTGCTGCGTTGCGCTGCACCGTCGATGCGTGGCGATGTGAACATCGCAGAGCGG
>CAIGRP010001044.1:0-12176 GCA_903798385.1 Fraxinus cuspidata
TGTGTTTTTGATAAAAGAGGAATTGAATATAAACAATTTTTGAAACAAAAGTCTTTTAAAAGTTTCCTTTTAAATTTTTTTTATTCAATTATCCTTTTATTTAATTATTTTAATAGGTGTTTACCATTTTGCCCCTTATTAATTGATTAAAATATGGCCAAACTTAATTTTGGCGATCAACTGACGAAAAAATAAATGAAAATCATCCAAAATGGCTTCACATCAGTGATTGAAAATGTTATACACGGCTGCAACAAATCTAAGGTTTAGAGAAAGCCTTAATATGTCAAAGGTTTGAAACTTTTGTTCAAATGATCCCTTATTTTTAGTCATGGACTCATACTTTCTCTTAAAATTTACTGTATAAAATAATGTTTCTCCTAAAAACGTGGGGGTCTAAATAGGGCTCATATGTCACGACTGGTCCACCTACTTCATAATTGACACGTTTTCATCTGCCCAACCAATTGAACCAACTAACATATCTATAAAGTCAAATTTTCTAATAATTACTTTTACTTAAACGCTGACTGAGTGGTTATATATTTCATTTTTTTTTATATAAGTGACAATCGTGTAATTTTCTTTCGCATATAAGCATCGAGAGTGATGGGTTGTATCATTTTTCAAGGTATTTGCAGCTCAAGAATTTCCATTTCCTTGCACAGGTTCTCTCTCTCACTTCTTCAGGTTATCTCTCTCCCTCAATCTCTCTGTTTGTGTGTGTGTGTGTGTTTGATCATGCTTAATGTGGTTGAGATCAATTATTACACCTTAAATTATGATTTCAAGATGCGATTTGATTGCAGTTTTAAATGGGCTATGTGTTAATATACATACATACTTCCATTTTAATTGGGAAGGAAGAAGTTTATTTAATCACTTAAACTTGATATGACTGCAGCAGAAGAACTGAGATAAATTCCTGGAGAACTTTGGATTTTTTATTTTTATCTTTTCAGTTTAGATTCTTCATGGGAAAAAATTGAATTCGAACTAGTTTTTAGATCTTATTCATGTGTGGTTGTGTTTAAAAGTTACTTTGTCTAGAAAAGTATGTTTTGTTACTAAAAAAAAATAATAATTTTAGAGCATAATTTTTGAGTATGTGATCTTTTTTCAGGAGTATATGTATTTCTGGGATTGTGAGAGTGAATAATTTTTACTGAACAGCAGGTCTTAAATTTATTTTCCGAAAGTGACAACTATAATTTGTCATTTGACAAAATGATTCTGCAAAATGGTGCCTACAGTCTCATATCTTTGGGAAAAATCACCAATAAATTCTCACAGTAAGAAGGCCTTTTGAAAAAACTCCTTACCTGGAAATGGTAGTTTTGCTTCATGTTTATATGTCGAAGACATTGTATAGATTAACGCAGTATGTTTATTTGCTAAATTGTTTAAATATTCAGAGGAAGAGGGGAAAGACGTAAATGTATAGTTGAATATGGTGATATAGTGAAAAGTGAACAGAAACTGTAATACCTCAACATTTGTTATACATTTAGTGCTTGTTTGGTATGCAGTTCTGGCGGGTCAAATAACATGATTTTAACTTCTTTTACTTCTTTAATACCATCGGATTCTATCCAATCTTTTGTGCCAAACATGTCATTATAGTATTGACCTTCCTCACTTATGATATTCTGTAAATTATTGTTGAGAGAAAGATGGATCACCAAAAGACAAAAAGTAACGAGACCAAAACCATAAACCCACACCCAAAACCGGTTGCTATTTGGCTTGCCCACTAAGGACACAGGTAAGGGGATATTGCGGCCACACAATAGCCACAAAGGCTGTACACTGCAAAGGGAGCACACAGCCAATATCTTTCAAGAAAGGGAGGCTCAGCAATAACGTTACAACCAACACAAAGCAGCGGAAACAACCATTATAATAGGATAGGTAGATTTTTAGGGTAAATAGTGATTGGGCCCAAAAAATAATAGGTAACTAATAAGTGTCCAAACACCAAAAGCCATCCAAGGAATAATGAGTCGGGCCATGAGTAGCTCTAATTAAATTAGGCTACTTCAAATGACCCAAATAGTTCGTAGGTTTAGGCCGTTACATTTATGGTTTCGATATTTCACTTTAGTCATTGATCGATGCCGACTAAATAAACAATGATTTAACATCGTAGCCCGTGAGGTCGTTTGACAACAATTTGCCTAATAATTATAAATCTATATCCTGTAGACCTAGTTTAGTCAATGGGCTAAAACATTTCTTATTTCCTCCACAGTTTCACCAAACCTTACGTATGAAATCATGTATCCATACCCATGCCATTTGTTCTGAATATATGTTCTTGAAGAAGAAGAATTAGGGTCCAATACGAAATTTCTTACTTTTCATTCATACTTGTACAAGAAATATTAATTACTTTCTGTTATATATTTTCAGCAATGTCTTGGAAAATCATAGTCGTCTTGTTGATTGGCTTTCTAGCATGGGCACAACAGGCCTTTTGGCCTCCACCTCCCCGTATTTGTGGTTCTCTCGGTGGTCCACCTGTCACAGCACCCCGAGTCAAGCTTAGAGATGGAAGATATTTGGCATATAAAGAGCACGGAATCCCCAAAGAAACAGCGAAATATAAGATTGTCTTGGTTCATGGCTACAGTGGTGGTCGACATGACGCTTCTTTTTCTACATCGGTATTATAATGACTGGACGTTAAATTAGTTCTTGGTTCATCGACTAAAATTTTGTGGTTGCTAATGGATTAGATGTATTTTTTGACCTTTTAGGCATTAGTTGAAGAATTTGGGATATACATTGTGACTTTTGACAGACCAGGATATGGAGAGAGTGATCCGGATCCAAAACGAACTATAAAGAGCACAGCTTTAGATATAGAAGAGCTTGGTGAACAATTACAACTTGGTGCCAGATTTTATGTCATTGGGACTTCCATGGGAGGACAGGTTGTCTGGGGCTGCCTCAAGTACATTCCGCACAGGTAACGTGTAGGTAAATCAATTATGATCGAGCTTCTGGTATTTGCAAAGATTTACAGTTTAGGATTCTGAGGGAATTGGATAAAATGAAGAACGTTGATTTACATGGACAGACAAATAGTTACTATAGTAAGAAAAATAGCGTCATTAGTATGTTTGGTAAGGTAGTTTGGATGGTATAGAACAATATCAAGGAAAAAAAACTCAAATTTTGTTTGTCATATAGTATTGTATACTAAATAAACACGCCCTTTGGGAAAATACCGTCTCCTGAGGATAGATAGTACACCATGTTGCTTGACATGTATTTGGGTTCGTCCCACGTTCACTGACAAATATGGAAATTGCCCTAATTAAATTACAGTAGGTTAAGACTTTAAGACACAATTCATATTTGCTAGTAAAAATTTGTCTGAAACCTCAAACTCTTGTCACCTTCTACTGCATTTCTGGTAGTTCTTTTAGTTTCTTTAATTCTCATATGCTGGCAGGTTGGCTGGAGCAGCATTGATTGCTCCAGTTATCAATTACTGGTGGTCTAGTTTTCCTGCAAACTTATCTACAGAAGCATACAATCAACAGCCCTTGGAGGACCAGTGGGCACTTCGAGTGGCACACTATACGCCCTGGCTCGTCTACTGGTGGAACACTCAGAAGTGGTTTCCTTCCTCTAGTGTTACGGCTGGAAAACCTAATCTTTTGGCCCCAGATTTGAAAATTGTTTCCAAAATAGCTGGAAGAATGACCAGAAGGGTACTCATTTTGTTATTGTTGCAGTATATTGGTGAATGCGAATGATATACCATTAGGCCCCTGTTTTGAGCCCCATCCTATAAAAATTCATTTTTCCCGAAAATCATTTCAACTACCCATTCTTCTAATAAAATAATTTTACATGCAAACCATAAATATTTTGTACTTTTTAACCACACATTCCCAAAAATCGCTATTATTTTCACAAAAAATGGGCTCAAACACACCTAGATATATTCTTCAAAATGCATCAATACTAAGCATTGCTTGTGTAGGAATATGCAAGTCAGCAAGGAGTATTTGAGTCATTTCATCGTGACATGATGATCGGCTTTGGGCATTGGGAATTTGATCCTATGGATCTTGAGAACCCTTTACCTGACAGAGAAGGTTCTGTTCATCTGTGGCACGGCGTTGAGGACGGGATGGTGCCCGTTTCACTGCAGCGATACATTGCTGAGAAGCTTCCTTGGATACAATACCATGAAATACCAGATGCTGGACATCTATTTGCATATGCTGATGATGGCTTAAAAGATTCAATCTTGAAGACACTTTTGAAAGGAGATAAGTAACTGCAGTATAGGTTGTTATATACTTCTTGACCCGTATTATTTCTCGGATAATATTTATATCGAGGTTTAATAAATTCCCTGAGATACAGTTCTGTAAACCTTGATCCATTACCCGAATCTTGGTCGATGATATTTGTACTTGTCCTAACTTACGAAAAGGCACTGCATTCTACTGATATGAGGATCTTCTCATTGTCATGAACATAGGACCATGCTCTTGTTTGACAAATGTCAATGGTTTTGTTAACTCGCAATCCGTCTTATGAATTATTGTGCCTTGGTAAATATGTTCAGAACTTGGCCAAATTTGATGTGTTGCGAAATTTTTCGTTTTAGCGTATTATTGATGTTGGAACTGTTTGGAATATGTTTTCAAATTTCAAAAGAAATGAAGTTTTTTTGAGATAAAGAAAAGAAACCAAAAGACTAGATCTTTGAACAGGATAATGGGAATATTTGCTCATATAGGAACTTAGGGTTTATCCGAGATGCCTGCTTTAGTGGCCCTCGCCAAGCAAGCAAGATTTCTTTCTTGTATCTTCTTTAGATGCCATTTGGAAAAGATCGAAGTGAATCCTTGATGCTAAACCTCTCTTAGATTTTCTTACTAGTTTGATAAATAAATTGGCTTATGTGGAAAATGGTTATGTTGATATGGCTGATTTTAAAAGTAACCCTTCATTTCCCCCAACAACCAACTTTTCCTTTATACAACCCATTCGTTGCCTCTTCTCCACCCTGAAAAATAATCAATTCCAAGAATCCGAGCAAAGACAGTCCATCCATTATATGTTTATATGTTTGTCTTTGTTATTTTGAACAAGAGTAACGCTATTTAGTCCAACTGGGATTACAACTCCAATCTTGGCTTTAAATGATAGGTTAAATGAAAGGTAAAATTAAATAACTTATTTAATTTCACTCATAATTTAATGCCACGCCACCTAAACTGGAGTTGTGAACAATGCTGCAAGTACAGGAAATTTCAATAGAATTTTGACGGGAAAAACACTTGGGGGATTTGCATTGAAAGAAAAAAAGAAGCCAACAGGGTGCTGACGCTTTTTATTCTGTTGAAATTCCCCATACTTGCAGCTTTATTCGTTATTTTTCTTACTTCAGGTCTTCTCATGGGCGACGTGATTAGTATGGGAGAATGCATTTATTTATTTATTTTTGGAAAATCGGGAACAAACGAGGGCTCAATGAGAATAATACAATGGATGTTAGACTTTGAATTTTCAGTTTGTGCAATTAAAAGTGTAAATTATATTTCATTTCTCGTTTTTATATGATTAGTTCTTGTAATTGAAAAGACTTGCATTGCATCGAAACCCATGTACGTACTCGATTATGATTAAATTTTAAATTTATCAGAATAAAATTCTAATAATTATCTTTAAATCAATTCCATATACCACACCGAAAACTTTCTTAGACTATGAATATGATTATTCTTCGTCAATCCCAAATGGTGTTTAGTTAATTCAGCCTATGTTTGAGCTTATTTTTTGTTTCAGTTTTGTAATAGTGAATTTTTGAAGAAGGTATGGTTAACAATGAATTTGAAAAAAATAATAATTAATTTTTAAATAGTGGGATCAAAGGGCTCAATTTCCACACAAGTCTGCTCTGCAGTCAAATTTAGCACAAGTCAAATTAATATTTCTTTACAATTTCTGAGGTCAAATAATCGCACCCAATTCAATAGGTTAACTGTGCAAGTCCCTTTCATTTTAGTTTGATCATTCTACTTAACAAGTTCAAATTTCATGACAAAACAGTGCAACCAACAATAAGTAAAATTTATTCTCAATCAATAAATTCGAAGTCAACGTAACATATAATCATTTCCTGGAAATAATAACAGACAAATTTGCTTGACACATTATTAGTTACAAATAGCCTCAGTTAATATCCAACTCGCTTAAGAAAATATTTTTCAGCTCTCAAACTGAAATGTTTCTATTCTAATCACATTATCATAAGACAATCCAGAGTCCAACCTATCACATTGGAAGGACGGACCTTAAATAGACGAACCGATGTTACAAGAAAAAAACATAAAAGGCATTGTGATAACTCAATCATGAGTCTAACCTATCCCGTCGTCTTAGCTACTGAAGGTAGCATTTTGATAAGTGACAATGAAGGTCGTCGCACAGTGTGATTAAGAAGAATCATCAGAGTGAAAAGAGTTAGAGCTCCAGCTTGATGAGCTGTGCCTAATGAAACTGGTACATATGACAGAAGAGTCGATATGCCCAATGTAACCTTCACGAAAGCAAAGAAAATAAAGAATCAAATTATTTGAAAGAAAAGGCGAAAGTCTGCTTTAGAATCGATAAGGGCATTATACTTCGGCAAACAACAAGTACCTGAAGAGCAGCCATGCCAACAGTGCTTCCTATTAAAGACCGGATTGCAGGATGTATATCTATTTTTCTTGTTACCCACCATAATCCACAAATTGAAAACAATGTTGCAGTGGCGAGTATTCGATGATCAAGCTGGTTAAATAATAAGAGAAATTCATCAGGAACAAATTGCATAAATATAAAAATTAGCAATTAAAGAAAACGACTGTGAGTTGAAACACTGCTGATAAGTTATTTGAAAAATATTTCTTCGTCTATGAGAAACAATCATTAGATATTCATCTGTATCATTAGTGCTTACACTAGTATCAAGTGCATAGATGAAGAATCTTGTGTAGAGCATATGCTGCAAGTGATAGAAAGTTAAATCATCCAAAAAGCTATATTGATTACTGTAAAACAACATAAGCAATAATAGCAATAGTTCTAACACTTATATTTCAATTAATAAAACATCGTGCATTGGTAGAACTATGCATTGATAGAACTAATCAGCTGAGGCGGAGAAAAAATTTAAAATCATAGCAAACATTTAGGTTTCAAGATGTAATCATGTACTTTAGACCATTTTAGCATTTCGTTTGGGAAGAATTTATAAATGGTTTAAATTAGAAATTGATGAAATAAGTTGTGGATAAATGAGTGGTAGAGAAATTCATCAGGAACAAATTGCCTAAATATAAAAATTAGCAATTAAAGAAAACGACTGCGAGTTGAAACACTGCTGATAAGTTATTTGAAAAATATTTCTTCGTCTATGAGAAACAATCATTAGATATTCATCTGCATCATTAGTGCTTACACTTGTATCAAGTGCATAGACGAAGAATGTGTAGAGCATATGCTGCAAGTGATAGAAAGTTAAATCATCCAAAAAGCTATATTGATTGCTGTAAAACAACATAAGCAACTATAGCAATAGTTCTAACGATTGTATTTCAATTAATAAAACATCGTGCACTGGTAGAACTATGCATTGATAGAACTAATCAGCTGAGGCGGAGAAAAAATTTAAAATCATAGCAAACATTTAGGTTTCAACAAGTAATCATGTACCTTAGACCAGACCATTTTAGCATCCGTTTGGGAAGAATTTATAAATGGTTTAAATTAGAAATTGATGAAATAAGTTGTGGATAAATGAATGGTATTCGTGGGTCTATTGTAATGTGTGGTTGAAAATGAAGTTGGATAATTTATAAATGATTTTTAAATTTTGCCAAACTAATCTCTACAAACTGAACTGTTCCAACCCCTCACCCCCAACCCACGCGAAACAAAAAGTTCACCATTTATCAATTTTACATGCAATCATCACAATACACAATGCGGTTTACTGTCCCTCTAAGTAACCTATATAATTTTCTCAAAAAGGTAGTTATGAAGTCTGATGAAATATTAAACTACTTTACCAACCAAACCCAATCCACGAATCGGAAATTGCTTTTGATATTGAATGGGCAACAAACCTGGACAGTAGATGTATTCTCAAAAAAATTGCGCATAAGTGGCTTCATCGTAAAAATATCATCTGGAATCCATGTATCACCCATTTTTGGAAAAGTATTAAAGGCACGGCCCTGAAAATTTGAATGCAGTCACATTATAAAGTAATTTCTACATTTGCATGCAGATAAACAGAACGGAAGGGTAAAAGGCAGGTAACGTACAGCATCATTTCCAGCGACAAATGCTCCTGAAATTGCAGTGACTCCAACTAGGATACTTACTGGAAGACAAACTGAACTGTTCCAACCCCTCACCCCCAACCCACGCGAAACAAAAAAAGTTCACCATTTATCAATTTTACATGCAATCATCACAATACTCAATGCAGTTTACTGTCCCTCTAAATAACCTATATAATTTTCTCAAAAAGGTAGTTATGAAGTCTGATGAAATATTAAACTACTTTACCAACCAAACCTAATCCACGAATCGGAAATTGCTTTTGATATTGAATGGGCAACAAACCTGGACAGTTGATGTATTCTCAAAAAAATTGCGCATAAGTGGCTTCATCGTAAAAATATCATCTGGAATCCATGTATCACCCATTTTGGGAAAAGTATTAAAGGCACGGCCCTGAAAATTTGTATGCAGTGACATTATAAAGTAATTTCTACATTTGCATGCAGATAAACAGAACGGAAGGGTAAAAGGCAGGTAACGTACAGCATCATTTCCAGCGACAAATGCTCCTGAAATTGCAGTGACTCCAACTAGGATACTTACTGGAAGAGCCAGACGCTTAACTTTAGCTGCCCCTTGAACCCAGGCTACGGATTCAGCAGGAGGCTCAGGCATAACAACAGAAAGAGCAGTCCAAAAGAGGCCAGAGTAAATAGCAAATGCCGAAGTTAAATGAGCTGCAAGGCGATAAGGACTCACTCTTGGTTCAGTAAACTCAGATTTGGGTTCCTAAGAGAAGGATAAAGAAAACATAATAACATTAAACAGCTCTTCATCCAAACCAGATTAACGTCATATAATATGTAAATACTAGTCGCTTGTTACCTCTAGACCGCTTTTAACCATCCACCAGCCAATTAGTCCTTGCCCGGCACCAAGTGCAAATAGCCCACAGAGCCTAAATCCCAGTTGAGGCGTAATGTATCCTTTCCGAAGAAAGTAAGAAAATGGTAGGGCAAACATAATACCGAGTGCCCTTCCCCACATACGATGGGCATACTCCATCCAATATATGAACTTGAAATCAGTAAGACTCATCCCTTTATTTACACTGGAATGGCCATGAAATTAAATCAACTCACCAATACCCAGTAAAAACAACTACTTTCACTCTATGATTAGACAGCATTTAAATGCAACTACAGACACAGTTTCCAGTAGCATTGTGATAGACCTGTTCGATTTGTGTATTCCAGACGTGGGAAAGAGGCAAGAAAAGTAGATCAGTGGAGCCTATGAACCGGAATACAGGGGATGTTTATGCACATGGCCCATGTATTCTGTTACTGCACTTTTGCTAATTGAGATAGGGGAGAGGGTAGCCTAAGAAATAAAGGTTGTATTATTGCCAAAGAATGAAAAAGGGGAGGGGGAAGGGTGTTCATTTTCATTCAGTATCTGAGAGTTGTGAGGAGAGAGCCAAACCTCTCAAAAGTTTAGCAATGCCTGTAATTCCTTTACTGCTTTCGTTCAGTTCAATATGCACAAAAAATAGCTACACACACACATATATTATATATAAATTTCCATTTCCATTCACTGCTGTTTCAATCTTCAATTCATGTCCATAAATACAAACGAATCTTGCGATTCTATCAGCATTGCCATTGTGAAGGAAATCTAAATCCACTTTTTGCCTCTTGTGGATGAAAAAATTGATATTTTTTTATATTTTCTGCCAGAAAAATGAAATTTACATCTCATTTGCATCTCTCCATTGGAGAGGTTTTTGGATATTTTGGAGATCTAAATCTCTATTTCACACCGCCATTGGAGATGCTCTTAGGAATCCAAATTAAGTTTGACAATAACCACCATTACTAGATTTCTCATTATGGTTTTGAGCTGTCTCGGTATTTAGAATTTTTTGGATTCTACAATACCAACCAACAGACTCCCAAGCTTTAAGGAAGAAGGATCTTATGAAGGAAGGAAGAAACTAACTAGACATCAGAATCAATGAAACCAGAAAATTTCCAACAGATGAACAATAAAACTCAACAAGAAACAAATTCAAACTTACCCACTTAAAATATCAGACTTAGTAGTTAATACACAAATAGACTCAGTTGAGACAAAGCTTCCTGTGCAGTTTTTCATATTTCAATAGTGTAAACCACAAACCTAACATAGGAACAACGTCCTGACAAGAGAATCTTTCTCTGAAATCAAACAATGAATCCCTTTCTTCCAAATTTCCTATGGAGAACCAATACTTTTATAGCGAACAAATTGAATCATTCAGAACTATTCTAAAGTTGGTACATCCTGAAATTATTCAAGAATATTTTGCCTACCAGCTTAAGTGTCAAACTACAAAGAACTTCGTTATATATGTGTACCTCAACCTTTCATCTTTCAATGCCTAGGAAAAACAGAGAGAATAGAAGAGAAAATTGAAGAGACTTGGTAAGTTTGAAAAAACACATTGCCAAATACCTTACCCTCATCTCTCTGGTGCTTATGTTAGTATTATTCTTTGGAAGGTCTTGCATATACTCTGTATTTCTTTTTTTACATCAATCATATACAAAATATTGCTAAGCATTATTTGAGCATAAAAATATTATTTCAAAACATAAACTCTCTAACAAATGTATTTCACTTTTATATTTGAATTTTTTGTGCATAAAAATTTCTTGAAGTCATTTCTTTTTTGTACAGTCACCTCCCCCCAGATAGAACATTAAATGAAGAAAAAACGAGAATTCGTAAAATCCTCATAATCTTAAGGCTTAAAAACATTTCCCTAATCCTGATATGTCAAGACATTCTGGAAAAGGTAGACTCACATGTTATAAATAATTAATTGTAAATGCACACATAATGGCATATGGACTTACCGATTGTACTCAGGAGATTGCTTGTATTTCTCGAACTCAATTAACCATTCTTCATCCGAGATAGGAGGAAGGCTTCCAGTGAATTTCCAGTCAGTCATTGAAAGACCAGATCTAGTCAAACGTGTGACACCACCAAGTACTACCATACTAAAGACCCAAGCAGCAGATACAAAAAGCCAAATACCAACAGCTTTCTGAGCATGGGGCCCAGCAGTTACAAGAAGCTTCAAACCTTCCGTTTTTTTCACAGATATAGATGCTGCAGTGGAGAAATTCCTGAACGATCGCATATAAAAGTTCTGAAAATAGAAAGAAACCGTCCCCATGATTGTGGTCTTAAAACACAAAAGGTCATTATTAGTTCCTTGTTCGGTGATCTCATTATAAAAGACAGTAAAACATTAAGCCCTCATTAAACAACCATTATTTTCAAACTCTTTTTTTTTTTACACACTCATTTTCAACTACACATTCACACAATAAAATATTCTACACAAAAATCCAAAACTTCTTCCTACTCTTTAACCACACATTCTAGAAATCACTATTCAAAACTCGATTTTCCACAAAAATGATTGTCAAACATGGGATAGAATGCAGTTCACAGAAAACTAAAGGAAAATCCAGTTGTATTATGTAAACAGTTAAAGAGATAGGTATATGTTTAACAACAATCAGCCACATGAAACCTACTTCGTCACTCCGTTCAATATTGGACTAACCGTTCTTAATCAAATCAAATCAAATCAAATCTTCTAACTCTAGTCTTTTAGGTTTAAGTAAAACATGCCCCATTCATCTAAGTCGTTCTTCTTTAATCCATTCTAATTGGTTGCCATTGCATGTGCCTGGGGTTCTGTATAAGCTATGATACTCGGACTCAGGTACGGGTATCAAGTACGGGTATGTATCTAAGGGGGTGTATTCAATTAGGACTTTTAAAGACTTTGATGAACTTTTTTTAAG
>CAIGRP010001047.1:0-14071 GCA_903798385.1 Fraxinus cuspidata
TGCATTTAGTTTAGTAATTTACACTTCCATCGTAGTTGATTTAATTCCACATAATATTATCGTTTCGGTTAAGGTCATAATAAATAGAAATCCAATTAAGTAAATCTCTGTGGGAACGATATCCTGAATTCTCAATTCCACTTTATTACTTGTTACGAACCGTACATTTGCGGTATTTTAAAACAAACAAATATATTTTTCGTGAACACATGGCCCGTGCATTTATGGTATGGCTATCTATCCATCATATTAGGCATGGATATCTATGGTTTAGACCCATAACAAGGTATGACCCTCCATACTAAAGGACATCTATACCCATAGTTTAAGGTATATGGATAAAGCTATTTTGTCGAAGGATTTGACAGAAAGCTTAACATAATTGCATGTGGTAGTAGATGATTTGATGAAAAACTGATTATCTTTTAAACCGTTCAATGATAAAATGACATACCTCTCTCGTGATTGCTATTTTGTTTTCTTCACAGTTTTTGAGATCTCATCATTATCATCATAATCATCAACTTCTTCTTCTCTCTCTCTCTCTCTAAAACTCCTTCCCCTTTCTTGATCTAGGGTTCATGAAAAAGGATGATTTATGGTGTATAATTTGGAGCTTTTGTATTCTAATGGTATACCAGTCTATGGTTGATATTCTGAGGAGTTTTACTTGTAGATCGTTTTAACTGTGGTCGTAAATACGAAGATCTGTGCAAATGTAGATCTGA
This sequence comes from Fraxinus cuspidata, assembly GCA_903798385.1. Lineage (NCBI taxonomy): Eukaryota > Viridiplantae > Streptophyta > Magnoliopsida > Lamiales > Oleaceae > Fraxinus > Fraxinus cuspidata. The sequence continues at coordinate 729 of CAIGRP010001047.1, forward strand.
GATAACCGCATCACTATCTCTTACGTTATTCTTGTTTGAATGTTTGTCTTGTTCTTAGTAAGATTTATAATTGTTATCGTTGCATGAAACTCAAAAATAATCATTATATGTTAAATCTTATTTTTATTATTTTTGTATTTGTGGTTGAATTTAAGTGAGATTTGGGGAAAAAAAAAAATCCTATTTCAATTAAGTTAGGAGTTATTTATCCAAAAATAATTAGGTTATAGTAAAATATTTTACCCAAAAAAACATATATTGTCCTAAGTTAACTGTTGAACTCGTCAATCTAAAAGATGAAGCTATTAGATAACGGTACGTGCATAACATTTAATTTTTTTTTTCAACACGTGTTCGCACATATAGACAAGTTTCATTATTTATTTATTTATTAGTCTTATACGTGTACAATTTTATTAAAATGGATGCGACAGGATTTGAATACAAGAACTTTGCCGACTCTAATATCATAATACGACTTGAAGTTTCATATTAGAAAGTCGACTTTGAGGAGTAATTCAATCTTTTAGAAATTGGTTATGTATTTAGTGCATGTTTGAGCCTGATTTTCCCTGATAATGCATTTTGGAATAGTAGATTGATGGATAATATTTGTTATAAAAATAAGGAAAAATTTTGAATTTGCGTGTAATATTATTTTATTAAAAAATAAATGGTTAAAAAGAAGAGAGATATTATATTTTAAAAATAATGGGGATCAAATAAGGGCTTCATCTGCAAATCTCTGTGAGATTTATTCTTACTAGGCTTTGCTATATTAACATCCCATCGCTCACAGACAAATCATGCAGAGAATAGAAGCTAAAAATATATTATAAAAGAAAGAAAAATTGGCAAGAGAAAGAAAAGAAGAAGAAATTAAGATTGTACTTTGGAATTCAATTCAAGTTTTTATTCAAGAATTCAAGATCGTTTCATAAGATTCAAATTTCCTTTACTAACATTCGCTTTCAAGATCTTCAAGTTTCCAAGCTAAATCAGGTAGACAATTAAACAAACGATGTATGGATTTATGTGCTGAAGTTCTTTAGTTCTATCTTTATATGTTTTAAGTTACAAGTTAACATGTTTTATGTTATCCTTACGTAGATCTACTCTAGTTGGATGGCCTAATAGTAAGATTGTGACGGTCGATTTCTACACCACTAATTCTGAAAGATATGCTACGTTTAATTTCTTTCTTTCTACAATGAACAATGAAGATTGTTTGCTCACTTCGTATTAACATTTTTTTGTTGATACTTATCGATCGAATCTAGCTAGAAAGAAAGTTTTCTTAATTTCTAGCTAGTAAGAAAGTTTACTTATTAAAAAGCCATGTTTTTATTAGATCGAATAAAACAATACTTTGACTAACCTTCGAAAAATAGATTTAGGGGCGTTACATATGGTGGATTATTTATTCATATTGAAAAGGCAAGAAATAAATAAATAAATAAATAAATAATACAAACTTAGGAGGAGGCATATAAACTTGCAATCATTGAAAATACCATGGAACAAATTTACCAATGTGATTTCAATGCAATCAATGAAAATACAATGAAATAAGTTTTGCGTCTCATGTGATATCGTCATACTCCTTATCATCATGATAAATTAGAATTTTGCAATCTCCAAAGCAATTCATATTGTTGAAGACCCCAACATCAAATAATGGCTTGGTAACTTCTAAGTATTGACCAAAGAAAATTGAAGTCTTGGCTTAGGAAGAAGAAGTCTTGTCCTTAGAAAGGAAGATGCCTTTGGATACATGTCTTGAATGTTGATATTAAAGTCTTTGGATGATTTGTTAATTTTTCAATTTACTTAGAATTATCCATGGCTTCTTGTATTAGCAAATGAAGATTGTATTTTTTTTTTATCACGAGATTGAGTGAGGAAAAAAAATCTAAAAGAGTAAATTGTAGCTACTCTTGTAAGCAAACAAAATTTCCTCAATAAAATTCAAATTTCTTAATATTATAGCTTCCGCACCAAACACATCATGCATGTGTAGTCTTTTCGTTCATGATCACTCTCATAATTATTGTCATCTTCGAAATTTAATAGTCTAATCATAGCCTAACTCGGACATGTCATCCTATTGGATTGGTTATTGTCAACTGATAGTGAAAGGACAAAATCAGAGTACATACCAATACCTAGTATGGATACAAAAAAATAAAAAAATAGAGATCGAAAGAAATAACTCTCGCCAGCAGTCGACCCTTACAGTTGGTGGCTAAGGGCGAGTTGCTGTCTTATCTTGCAGTTTGTACTGCTTATTTCGATTTTCGAATTGAAGAAACTAAAATGAATGAAGATTTCTCTTGGTAAAGCTCAATGGCGATATAAGCTATTCGTAATCAAGAATTGGCATACTGCACATGCATGTTTTTCTTGTTTATTCTTATGGTTCGATTCTTGAGCAAATCGTTGAACAATTTTCGGAGTGATTAATTACAACATATAAATTTCGAATATAGTGTGTACATAGACCGAAATTTCCCATTTGCTAGTGAAGTTAAAAGAAATCAGATGTATAATTTTAACTTTCAGCCTCCTTTATTTATGTTTACATGACAAAGTAATCGCGATATCTTATTTATTTTGTACATAATAGATGACAATTCTTTAAATGTAGTTCTTAATTTTACCAAGGTGACAGAGGTGGAATACTTTGTGCGTTCCTAAAGAAATTCGTTGGATCCACCTTACTCTTCACATTAACCAATCTTCTGAAATTATTCTTGAAATACCTGAATCCCCATACACTTGCTTGTTTGTAACTGGTGCTCCCATTAACATTGTTCATTCCATTATCCAAATCCCGGTAATTGACATATGCAGCTCTTGGAGATTTTGAGACATAACGAGCCATAAAGCTGTGAAGCTTACGAATCCAGCTTATGTGCCTTTCTGATTCTGATTCTGTATTCTCTTCTGCAGACCAGACCACTGAATATTCGATCATGAATATGTTGCCTGACCGATGTGGGAAAGGAATTTCTGATTCTGGAATGGCTCCAATTCTCCCTCCATATGGACTGAACTGCAATTCAGCCGCATCTTCATCTTCTTCAATAAGAAATTCCCATATGCGTTCGAGACCGTTTTCTGGAATTGGTTGCCTCACATAATCGGATTTCCCTTTGGAATACGCACTTGAAATTACTGTTTCATCTAGCAAAACATCAAGTGATCCCTGCAGGTTGTAGAAATGTAGTGTGGATTCTATCCAACTCATTTCAATACAATCTTCTTTCACCAGACGCAATTCTGGAAATACCTCTTGCATTATTGGGAGGAGATCATCAACTCGACCTAGATACAGAGATCTAAAATTTGCTCCTACTGTCCTCTTTCCAGTTATTGGAGAGTTAAAGCTCGTTAAGAAAAGCTTTAACATAAGATCGTCATCAACCTTATCAGCAATATATTGCCACCTATGTACTAACTGGGTTGCGTTTTGTTCTAATGTTCTTGTGACATTGAAAACAGTCACAATTTCAGGAACCTCAACTAGTTTCAACTTAAATGCAACCACAATACCAAAGCTGGTACCCCCACCTCCTCTAAGGGCCCAAAAGAGATCTTCTCCCATGGATTCCCTATCGAGAATTCGGCCATTAGCATCGATTACTTTGGCGTCGATAATGTTATCTGCTGCAAGGCCATGTTTACGAGACATCATACCAAATCCTCCGCCACTGAATTGCCCTCCAGTACCCACCGTATTGCAAACGCCAGCCGGGAAAGCCAGAGTCTTGCTTTTGTTAGCAATTGTATAATAAAGTTCACCAATTGCTACTCCTGTTTGAACCCATGCAGTTTTTTTGTCAGTGTCAATGGATATTGATCGTAGGTTTTTCATATCCACCAAGACAAAAGGAGTTTCAGAAACGTATGAAAGTCCTTCAAAATCATGTCCACCACTTCGAACTTTTAGCTGAATCCCATGTTTCTTCGAGCAATAAATTGCTGCCTGAATTTGGGATTCATGCTCCGGTCTAATGATTACGATAGGTCTCTGGCTGAAGTTTGACACCGGCCGTAGATTCCTTATTGTAGATTGGAGAATAGATGAATATGATGTATTTTCTGGGGTGTAAATGGAATCAGATTCCGAGTCGGATTTTTGAAACTGAAGGGTAAGGCATTCAAGAAAATCATTGTTGCTAAAAGCCGTAGAAGCTCCCCAGATTAAAATGAACGCAAAAAGAAAAAAGGGTAATTTACTATCTGAAATCTGCATACTTTTTTTTTTTTCCCCTTCTAATATTTTTTCTAATTCATGAACAAACATGCTTGTATTTATAGATGCTGAAAATGAATTTTTAATTACATCATTTGACCATAAAATTTCTACCTTTATCCTGGGAAGATTTGTACAAAGAAGTTACAGAATGTTACACGTTTTTTCCTCGGAAAATTTCAACTTGTTGAATTAAATTAATATTTCTTATCTCAAATTTTCCGTAGCAGACATCATTCAAATTGTAAATTTTCATGGATATTACTTTAGGATCAAGTAGGTACATATGGACAAAATAAATATAATAATTTTTTATATTCATATAGAAATGCAGGTGACAAATCATGGAAATATAAAGAAACACCAAAAAAGAAATAAATAAACTGGAGCCAATTCTTTAATTGCTTGGAAACGAGTCCATAAGTTTTAAGTATTAAGATTATATTGTAATATATTTGTCGTTAAATAAATATTATTTATTTTTTTAAGTTATAAACGAGTATTGAATTTATATTATTTGAGCATGCGATTCTTCATTCGTTTCGTGATAATATGATATGGTCTTCCATAGAAAAGCTTAGCCGTAGGTAGATATTAGTGTATAACGAATTGCTTTGTCATAGACCCATGAACTAAGCTGACTCTGTTCTAATAAGGTTGTAGGCTCGATTAGTCTTCCAATTGGGGTATGCATTTTATCTCGATCATGACGAGTGAATTTCGGGAGTAGTCACACTAGTACAAATAAAATTATATTGTACATGAGAATTGCGTGGAGTTTATTTTAATAATGTGGCTATGCAAAATAAATAAATAAAACTCTACATGATTGCATTATGGATTACGTACCTAATCAATATCATGTAGAAATAATAATTAAGTGACTTGTTGCTTTTATTGATTGATTGTTTTAGTTCCACATTATACACTTCCGTGTTGTTGGTTCTAAACATTCGACTTAATAATTTGATTATATAATTTAGTTTTTTTTTTTTTTTAACATCCAAAAGCCAAGACCATACATCTACTACTATAAAAGCTCACACTTAGTGCTATTTGAAAGTAATGCAAATTTAGACTTTCAAAACTATATGTTTGCCCTCATTATTCTCTCTATACTCTCTTTTGGATCCGACCTCTCAACATTTAGTGACTCACATCTTTTGCGCATCTTACTCTCAAACACTTATATAGACTGCATTGATCGTCAGAGTGCTTGTGGCCGTCTTTCCCACCACTGGAGATAGGTCACATGTTCAAACAAGAAGAGGCTACGTGGGCGTGGCAGGCACCATGATCTATTGGCCAAGCCATTCCTACAAAAATCTAGGTCAATAGCATATGTTCATGTTTTGACAGCTTGGTTGAATCTCTTTTGCAAAAAATGTATGTCGATTAATTTGAGAGTGAATAATTACACATCACTCTGCTATAACTTGGCAGACCCGAGGCTTTATGAGTATACTCGTTATGCCTCGAAATATCTAAAAATCTGCGTAAAGGAAAATTGTTCTTAACTGATACTTTTTAAAGTAATTTTGATAGCTCTTTTTATTTTTTATTTTTGAATTATGAATATGAATGTCCTTGTCTTTATTAAGAATTTTTAGCAACCGTGGTCAATATTAGAGCAAAATATGACAATTAGAAACACATATACCATCATCAAGTCTTTCTTTAAAAAGAGAGTGCCAAGCTACCGAGCTAGCTAGACTATGTTCAGAGACATACTCTACATTCAGAGACACGAGGAGAAATAAGAGTAGTCGTCCAAATATTTCGAAAGTTTATCACTTCCATTATAGAACAAGGCATCAAAGTACTATAATCCCGCTTGATACTGCGTTGTGATGGAGGCTAAGACTGTAGGTGATGGTTCCCAGCTTTTTGGTGGAAGTTCGTGCACCGTGAAAAGTTGGGTGTTCAGGATCAAATACTGGAGATTTAAATGACCAATTATAAGAGCTTTTTTGTCTTTTCATCTTCTAAGGGTGCAAATGGATGCTCAAACTTGTTGGGCTCTCCCTCCTTCGGGGTCTTTTATTATTTGCTTTAAGAAGTCAGTGGCTTATTATCATGCCTGAATATTATAATCTGGAAAAGACTATATACGTAATCGTAAATGCATTATTTAGGGAAGAATTGTTTTTACTGTTCATAAAAAAAAATCACGTGAACATTATTTAAGATTTAATGTTGTCTTTCATTCTTAATAGGATATTCATTTCTCTTATGTACTATCCTCTACGAATATAAAAAATATTATTTTTATTTGTCCACAAGTAATATCTTGAAAGTTACTGTTTGCGTGCTTATCTGCACCAAATAATTCATGTACTGAAAACCAGATAAAAGAATATCTTCAATAAGATAACATTTTCTTTGACGAAGCAGTGAAACATTTGTAAATTTCTTTTTGCGTGGCTGAATTAATCTCCATATGAAAGCTTCACGATTGAAGTCACTTAAAAAAAATGTGGTTTGAGAGACGGAAATTTCTATATCTAATGCCTTAAATTCTGTAGCTAATGACCTTTATCGACAAATATGAACTCGTCATCGCTAATTGAGCAACGAATTTCTAGACCGATGGTAAATTACCGACCAAAAAATCCGTTAGCGTTTACCAACTACTATTTCCATTGGTAATTAGCAACATATTGGAAACAATAATTTTTCATCGCAAATTTCCTACGGATTAAATCCATCGCTAATCTGCAAGATACTTCCATTTTTATTTCCGTCGCTAATTTGAATTAAATTTTGAAAAAATTATGATAATTATGTTAATAATTCTTTTCTTGGAACTTAGCTCATGTTTAATTGCCATTATTTGGTAAAAAAAAAAATTTGAATACTGAATTTTTGGAAAACAAGTGGTTAAAAAGTTGAAAAAAGTTTTAGATTTATGTACAAGTTATTTTAATAAATGAACGTGTAGTTGAAAATAAATATGTAGAAGACATAGTTTTTGAATAATGATTATCACACAGGGCTTAATATAATAAAGTTTAGACTCAAAAGTTAAAAATACTAAATTCAATGAAATGTATAAACGAACTAATAATGAACATGAAATGGCAAATATGTCCATTCAATTCCTTAATTTTTGAGTTCAACAGAGCATTAAATAAAAATAATTTACAAAAATAGTTATAAGTACAACTATTAGACACACTTTGTCTTATACAAGTGAGTACACTCCTTCCCGCGAAAGATATAACTTGCACATAAATAAAAATAAAACTTACAATAAAATCTAAGGTTAGCAAGAAAGTTAAATAAAAATAAATTACATTAAAATCTAAGTTCACAAGAATTTTGAATTGCTTCTTCATTTATGGAAAAGAAGTTCCCGATATTTTCTAAAATCGAGCAACTGAAACTAACGCAAATTCATAATGGTCATCAAGATCATAAGAAAGCTCCTCCATTATTACTGTGAAAACAATGAAACACAAATTCTCAGTAACAACAGATGTACTTAAATAAAAATTATGAATTTATTCAGATCACTACACATGACAAAATCAATATGTAAAAGTAATTGTTAGAGTTCGGTTGTGATCTAAATTCTATCGAGAGTTTATAGTATGTCTTGAAGAAGTCTTGAAGAAATAAAAAATGCATTTGATAGTTTTTGGACTCACATTTCAACTCAAATACTCAGTTATTGGTTTTATCTATTGTAATAGGACTTCACATTGTACTAGATTCGTGTTTGTATTAATTATCTTGGTATTTTAGGAATTCTTGCATTATAAAATTGTCATATAGAGTGATCCGATGGATTTAACTTAATCGAGAGAGACATGCAGCTAGGGATATCTAGAAAAGAATTGTGAGATACAGTCTATAATATTGTAATTCCTTTTGATTATAATGAATTCTCCGCCTCTCCCTGTGATTTTTTCCAATTGGGTTTCTACATAAATCTTGTGTTCTCGTCTTTAATATTCATAACAATTGGCTTAATTTCTAGTAAGTGGTATTAGAGCTATTGTCAATTTCCTAACAAGTGGTATCAACTCTCGATTTGATAGTTCCTAAGAGAGCCAATTTGGTTTCATAGTAGAGCAATGTTTGATTAACTAAGAACAATGTATGATTGTTTCTGGATGGCAAGTATGAAGTTTCATATTTTGCTTTTGGATCGCAACATTAGATTTTTGTTATGGTAGATTTTTGTTTGGATGTTGGAGAAGAAGCAACATAAGGTTTGAGTTGTAATAAAGGGGTAGAGAAGGTCCCAGCTAATTGTTTGATTACATTTGAAAAAAATGAATTTTTTTTTAAAAATTTTAAAAAGGTTTTCTTTTTAATTTGCTTGCTTGTGTGGGTTACTTAGCCTTGCAGACAATGATTTATATATTAAAATTGTGTGTTAATTTAAGAATTATGAATAAGTTGCATGCTTATATTAATTCTTGCTTATTCATGTAAAAGTTGATATCATTCGTGTACGTGAATTAAGTCTTACATTGTAATGTAAGACAACTAGAGGGTTTCTTTTTGTGTACTTCCAGGTTAATGCCCTGTAGGCATTTAAAACGCGTGTTACCCACGTTCGATCTTATTTGTGCATTTTTGTATCTCGGTCAGGTACTTATTAGTGTTGAATGAACTCTAATGCGGGAAGGGTATGAATAGTTTAGATCTACTGTTGATCCAATCGATGGCCTAAAGTTTTCGTCTAAACTTATAATTATACTATTCTTTTTACCACAGCTTTCTCTAATTTTTGTGTTTATTTCTTGTTTGCAACGATTCTGTTTTTCTTCCGTTTTCTTTCAATCGTTTTACTTAGCTATGTACTTATGTTTTACCTGTATTTATCCCTCACCTATTTGATTTATTTTTTCAAAACATATTCCATGACTCCGGAGGCTGGAAGATTTTACCTTAAGGATGTCTCATTTGAAGAAGTTTATATCCTTGGAGATATGTTTATCATTGACGTGTATCCCTTATAGTTTAAAGGTTATACTGGGGTAATCTCAGTTGAATGTTAGTCCCCAACTTAAGGTTGAATTATGTACCGCACCATGTGGATTGAAGAGCTAATCTAGTAGGCCTATCCTAGAGACCATATGTTTTGATTAATGATCGAGATTTTGAGGCCTCAACAATTTGGTTGTGAATGATGCAATTGTGAAGCCATTATATCCCGAATATCCTTAAATTATCAACAATCCCTCTTGTGACTATATAACTTTCTATGAATTTTCGTCAAATATGGGGTTTTTTTATCCTCCATTTCTTTATCGATTTTTCTATTTCTAATGTTGCACGTAAAAAGAGTATTATCTTTGTTTGTGGTAGTTGGGGATTTTACTCCTAATAAGGCTTGTTTATTTTGATTTTATGATGTCTACAGAAAGCGTCGATTTTATTTGGAATACTTTTCTTTATCGCCGTTTGCTCATATGGTTTCCTTTATTTGTGTAATTAATATTATCTTGCACGCTATTATGAAGATAAAGTTCAACTTTAGTGCTGCTCCTAAATGCTAGAAACTAGTTGCCTCTTCTCCTTCTATAGATGCACTCGTAGGCGTCTCTAAGGGAGACAAAGGTAAGGCTTTACATGAAGGAAAGGGTGCGATTAGACAACCTCCACCATCTCAAGCGGGGTAGAGGCTTGCTCACTACCTCGGCTCCGGGGTTGATAAGAATGTAAAATGCTATATTTTTCATCCATTTATCTTATGCTTTTGTGATTACTTAATGCCTAAATGTACCCAGTATTCTTATATTTTGATTTAGGTTGAAAGAAAAGAAAGGTTTAGGGACCAAGATGCAAATATTCAAAAGATGACCCAGAAAGCAAAACGAAGATGTGAAAGATTTGAAAACCAATTTATAGAAGACATGAAGCATTTGAAGAAGAAAAATGAGAAAATAAACCAAGAATCGAGACAACGAAATTCGAGGAAAGAAACACAACAATTGCATAGATGTCAATGCTATGTGGTCGCATCGTAAAATTTCAAAATCATTTTTTAAACCCTAAAAATCGTCCAAAAGATAGACACGCCCCCATACCCTTGTCTCTCTTATTTTTTGCTAGAATTCTCATGAGTAACTAAATTCTTACACTTGGTCGAAGGAAATTGAAGCCTCGGAACTACATATTGTGAGATCTAAATAGTTTTTCTTATTGTTTCATTCTTATTTTGCATATTAAATGTCCTTCTACATTTATTTCATGAATTGTTGTGTTTAATCGCTAGGAGGCCTACTAGTTTGTTATTCGTTGCAATCTACCGTTATGTTGAAAATGAAATCTGTAATTGTTTGATCCCTTTAACTTGTGAAACAATTATAATTTAATTATTTGTTCCGTCAGAGATTGTTAAATTTTGGGAAGAATATTTGAATAAATTAAATACAACTTCTTGTGATTGTGTTATTTAGTTTCATCGATTTCTTTAATTATTAAGGCGGTTACTAGATTAAATCTATAATGCTTGTCTTGGGTTGTTTAGTAATTAGGGTTGATTGGAACACTTGTTTTCTAATTAACTACAATTAAGAAAAAATAGGAAAATATTTCCAACAGTGAATATTCAAAATATGAATTGAAGTATCCTTGCATCTATGATCAATTGTGGATTTCTGACGGTAGATGTGGACTTAGACCAAGGTTCATCTTTTGATTGTTTTCGTTAATTTAATTAGCATTGTTATTTATTGCGTTATTTACAATTTTTTTGTATACAAAAACTCCCCAATCATTGTACAAAGCATAAAATATTAAATTACACACTATTCGTCGGATTGACCATTGCTTCCACTACTACATTAGTTTTAGATGTTAATGTATTATTTTTGAGTGTCTATGACAACACATCAGAGGTCATTGCCCATAGAATCTAGGGCTCATTGCCAAATTTGGCAAGGGACCTCATAAAGGAGAAAATGAATATACTAGAAGGGTATGAACACCTTACAGATACCAAGGCTTTATTTTTCCCTACCACGACGAGGAACTGGATCCAGGCCTTATCAATGCTTCCTCTCCTCATTTCTAGGGTTGCTAGATCTACCTTCCTATATTTCAACTCCGGCTAGGAGAATTTTGCAAAAGATATGACTTCCAAGCTAAGGGTAAATCTGATTGATTCTCACCTCTCGCGGGCTATTGTCCTTCATCATAACTAGTAGGCTGAGTATGAGGTCTGTGTTTTGTGGGCTGATAAACTAGAAAAGGAAATTGATACTTTGAACAAGAGGTATGAAACTCTTCAAAGAAAATTGGATGAAGTTGAGAAAAAAAAAAAAAAAAAAAAAGAAAAGAGGAATTACAAGGAGATGAGCAAAAGCTTTAAGGCTTTAGCTGCAAATGAGGCCTCTTTGGTGGCTAATATTACTAGTATCACTAAGGACTTGGAGCAAGCTAAAGAAAACCATGACACTTACATTTCCAAAACTGATGTTGAACTTTTACGCCTCAAATGAGCTTCAGTCAATTAAGGCTGAACAATTCGCTCCAAGAATCTGGTTAAGGTAAGTGGTGAAAATTCCCTTCTTCTTAATCGACTGTAGTATACTAACAAAAAAATAGCCATTCCTAAGTCTTGCCTTTTTGAAGCCAAGACTAATGAGGCAAAGCTTTTGGAGGATGCTATGTAGGATGATTGACATTATTAGGAGTTTTCATCTTGGAAGGAATTTGGATTTTCTAGAAGTTAAGGAAGAGGATGCCGATGACACCTCTTTCAACGAGAATACCTCGCAAGCCACTAGGTCTTTTGACAATCCGTCCACTTCTGTCTTACCTACCTAACATATAGTTCTGTAGTTATTCCTTCTGGTGAAGCAGCTATTAAAAATAAGCCAACCAACACTTATGTTGATGCTCCTCTTCCCGAGGTGAGTTTTCCCTTCGAGGATAACACTTTGATTAGCCAAGATGTTTCCACTTTTGGGAATCTTTAACCATTTGTCAATTTAGACAGATAAATCACTTTTTGTTAACAACAAAATCTATCATACTTTTGTTGCCTACACATTTCAACAACACAACTTTCAAATGAAACCTCATCACATCCTCGTAACAACATAACATGATACAGATTACTACCATTTCCCTTGCCATGGATTTTCCATTTCATAAGTACTTTGCGCATTGTTAGAATATGTCATGATATTTAATCTTGTCTGGCCGTGAACTCATCTTTTTTTTACAATGATTTACTTTGGATTGGAAATTAGTCCCCGTACTATTCTTGGCTAGATAAACCTCTCCTTTAGTTGAAATTTCCTTTGCGGGATAAACTTCGCCTTTAATTGTAATTTCTTTGGCGGACTGAAACTTTCCTTTAGTTATCTTGCCTCTACGAACCTCATTTCAAGTTCATTATTGGTTTGTATTTCGAGAGCTATGCTACCTTCAGTACTTACAAATTTATCTTTACTAGCGGACACGTGTTTCAACATATCATTCGCAGCATCAATCACTTGCTTTCCTAGAAAGGGTTTTTCAAGCATGTTTTCATTCTTTTCAACTATAAATATGGTATTACCATTTAAGATTTTGGGGTTGTTTTCTACAGAGCACTGAAAATAAATAATCATTCGGCATTTTGGATTCCCTTGGTATAGGCTATTCTTTGGGAAGTTATAAATTTCAAGCACAAGTGGTGGATAGATGTTAATGCTTGCAGCTGTTTCATAGTAGGTCTTCCTAAGATCCCGTTATAAGGAGTTTGGTTATCCATGACTAAAAAGTCCGTGTCCTTAAAATACAATTGGCTCATCGTCGAGCTCAACTGCTGATGTAATTTGTCCCATTGGAATCAAACTGACCCAGTGAAACCATATATAGGTTTGGCCATTGGCATCCAAGGGTGATCAACTTGCATTTGGTCAAAAGCACTTCCAAACAGAATATTAATGGAATTTCCATATCTATCATCGTGTGGCTCACATCACCAATGCATCACAATGGGATATATGACCCAATGTTCATCAGTACTATCAAATATAATTGAAAGAGATGCATGTTTGATCGTTGTATCCTGCAAGTGATTATCCACAGAGGTAGCAGCAGTTATCGACGGACAATTTCGATTTAGGACATC
>CAIGRP010001055.1:0-11699 GCA_903798385.1 Fraxinus cuspidata
CAAATCACACACTTTACAGCACACACACACACACACACACACATACACACACACACACACACACACACACACACATATATATATATATATATATATATATAAGTTAGGTTATACTTTGGTTGGACTAATAAAAGGCTTAAATGGGTCAAGATTCAAAGACATCCAAGACCTAATATATATGGGCCATGAGCAACATTAATTCTTTAAACTACTTTCAGACGTCCACGTTGTTTTCTGGTTGAGTCTTTGGACTTGATTGTTGATAACAATTTAATTCAACATTTACATCATAACCCGAGATTTGTTGGATATCAAAACCTAACAAATCTCCACCTTGATGCCCAATAAACGAGCAGGTAATTAAAATATAAAGTTAATACTTGCATTATCAAAGTAACCAATAAAATTAGAATTACAGACCTTCTCTTGTGTTTCGGACCTGAAACACATACCATACATGTTCCACATATTCACTCGGGCTAAGGTCACAAACAAATACCAAAATAGAAGCCAATAATAACAGTGAACAATCAATAGCAAATAATCATAGGATGAAAATATAACATATGATAATCCACAGATCTTTTCAAAAATACGTTCACATAAAACAACAGATTAACACTAAGTTAATCAATCAAACGGTCAAAACACATGCACAAATGACCCCATGAAAAGATCTCATAAACTTATTCTATCATATTCTGTCTCGAGACCACATATCTCATCTCATCACCCACCATACTCATTAGATTAATTACTCAACACATGTCTTTCTATGGATCCTAAGTCTACGGGATAATCTTTTATCAACATATGACTTCTCCCTACCTAAGTGGATAATGGGTATACACCTAATAGAAGTGATAGAAGTGTCTCTATCATACTCCACCTGATCAAGGTCTTCGCAGATAAAGGATTTCAACATTTAATCACATCTCTACTCATGATCCAAATGTCACACGCCGCATCCCCAGTACATACAACCAATGTACCCTTAGGCATCTATACTTCACATCACCAATAGACACACATCATACATACTGCTAATGCATCTCAACCCACTATGCATGCAAACAATTACACCAAATAATCAGATAGCTCTCAAATTCATGCAAATGTACATATCAAACATATTGAAATGCAACATATAGTCATGCAACATAATTAAGCAATCACACACATATGGAAAGGATTACACATAGATACACATGCAGTAACTAGGTTTACTCTCAATAAACCTCACTAGGGTCTTCACTCGACCCTATAGCCACATTTGCCTCACCTCTTATCTTACTCTTCTACTTATCATTCTTCTTAAAACAATCCCCACAAAATGTCTCAACCCTTGCCCCTTTTTTTACCACCCTCATCACTCGAATCACTACTGTCTTGAGCTCTACCCAAATTCATTTGCTTAAACTTCATTCTATTCTTCATCATATGTAGCTCATCACTCCTCTTATCTTATTTTTCAATCTTAGTCTCCATCTTCTTACTCNTCATTTGCTTAAACTTCATTCTATTCTTCATCATATGTAGCTCATCACTCCTCTTATCTTATTTTTCAATCTTAGTCTCCATCTTCTTACTCTTAAGGGTATGAACATCTCGGGTGTTAAGATGTCCCTACCATACTCAATTGCATTCTTAACTTCTATATGCGAATCAGGTATAAAATTAAGCAAAATAATGGCCTTATACGTTTTAGACACATTTTCATCACAGTTAATATCTTGAATAAACTTGTTAAAAATATCGTAATTGTCATCAAGATCCATTTTAAAATTAAAAAAATCTTTTAAACAAGTACAACTTAGTAGGAGTAGACTTAAGCAAATATACATCTTCCAATTTTTTTCAAAGTGCTTTTTTGGTATCAAATTTACCAACTTTTCTCAAAATAGTGTCTGATAGGTATAAATTGATTGAAATATAAACAAGTTCATCATAATTTTCTTTTTATGCTTTTGTTAAATATACATGAAATTTGTCATCTATGGCTTTTGAAACTTTTTGTTGAACCAAAATTGTCATTATCTTTTATTTCCAAATTGAAAAATTTCCTTTTTCATTCAAAATTCTAAATCGAAACGTGAAAACATTTTGAAAAATAGAACAACCAAAATACACAAATAGGTCAAACAAGTAATCATAAGGTCGAAGTATACACCGTTGTAGATTCTCAAAGTTTCGTGAGATTCAAGATCTCAATATCAAGAATATGTTCAAATGGGTTAGGTTAAGCTGTTCTAACAGAATAATCAATGCAACACGAAGGTCTATCAACAAAAATTCAAATTTTCACTTAATGCAGTCTCACACAGTGATTAAAAGACAATTAGAGAACAAAATTAATTACCAACTTGCAAAAATTCAACACTTCAAATAAGCCAAGTAATTTCTAAATTTTCAGTACAAGCAATGGTTACCCAACATGGTAACCCCAATCTAAAGTCACCACATGCGAGACGCGCTAATGCTGAAATTTAAATTGGGATAAACCAATATACTAGAGCTGACCAATCTGAGTTTGTAAATACTGAGATATGCGAATTTTTCACTTTAGGACCACAACTATTTACCCTAAAGCCTCCAGCAATCGTAGAAAACAATCAGCCATGATAGAATTCCGAACACGCAAAGAACAAAATAGTATAGACTTTGCTGTATAAGCTGAAATAGAAAACTAGCAACACTACAATGTCATAAAAGTGTTTACAACAAACTGTCTAAAGAGACCTCTTCAAAATTTGCCTGACCTTCGGGACTGCCTCCGCCTGCACGTCACACCAATGGTCTTCATTTGTCTAATAGGTGTGTAATAAGCTTGAATATCGAGAAAACAACCTCGGTCAGTTTTTCGGATCTGTTTTCTACTTCGATTCTGCAAATTTTTAGGACGATTTTCGGTTATTTGTTCGAGCCAAATCTACCATCTTGAAGATTTGATACCAATTGTCGCGGAAGCTTGCTCCAAAGATCGTCAAAATGGTGTTTTTCAAGCTCAGCTTCACGTTACCTTTCTCTACCAAACAACCAATCCAAACGGCTCCAATTGAAAACCAATCTATTTACCTCGATTTCTTCTCAATCTCACCCACAAATGACAAGATAATGGAAATGATTTGTTGTCACAACGGCATGAGAAAAAACAACGGAAGAAGGCAAGAGAAGAGACCAAAATGCATAACATAAAGGCACCAGTTTTTTTTCCTCCAATAGGCAACCGACTTTCAGCAGTAGGAATAACCGCATTTTTCCCTAATGTTTCTCACAAATGACACACTTTATGGTTATGGTAAAGACACCATATATATAGCCTATGTTAGAGTTTAGTTGGACCAATAAAAGACTTAAATTGGTCAAGATTCAAAGCCATCCAAGAGGTAATATATACGGGTTGTGAGCAAGATTAATTCTTTAAGCTACTTCCAATAACTCACGTTGTTTTTGGGTCGAGTCTTTGGACTTGGTTGTTGGTAAAAATTTAATTCGACGTTTACATCATATATGGTCTGGGATATATTGGGTATCAAAACCTAACAACTTTGACAAGTTTGAACTCATAGATTTTAAAAGAATAGAACGTGTACGTTCGTGCTCTATCCAAATTGGCGGGAATAAAGGATGCAAAGCTATTCAAAATTGTTCCAATAGAGCCTTTGGTCAACTAGAAAAGGAAAGAAAGTTTGGGGTTCAAAGAAAAGTATCCCAGATATAAGAGATATCTACTATCTAAGGGACGTGATCCTCCCTGAAATAAAGAATGAGTAAGAAGGATTCGTATAAAAGCTTCCAGATATGTATTTCAAGATGGGTTCTCTTCAAGCGACGGTACATAATCCTTTCGCTTTGATGTGTTGGCAATGATGGGGCATTTTATCTACATATAGAAATTCATGAAGGTATCTGCAAATTTCATGCTAGCGGACATTCATTAGCATAAAAGGCATGATAAAGGATGACATGAATTTCGCCAAGAAGTATGAAAAATGTCAAAAGTTCACAGATGTACACAGCCAACCATCCCAAGCGTTAACCATCATCACTAGTCTTTGATCTTTCGTGACGTGGGGAGTTGATTTCATAGGACCTTGGCCAATTGATTTCATAGGACCTTTGCCTAGAAGCACATCTAACCTAAGATTTATGATCGTTGCTATAGATTACTTCACCAAATAGATGGAAACCTCTCGCCAAGATCACTAAGGCTAATAACTAAAAGTTTATCTAAAAAATATCATTTGTCAATATAGAATACCGAATTCTATTATTTCAAACAATGGCATACAATTCCAAGAAGAAAGGTTGAGAACAATATACGAAGAATAGAGAATCCAAAGACAATTTTTCCACCACATATTAGCATTAGGCTAATGGACAACTGGAACAATAGAACAAAACTTTAAAGAGCCTTCTGAAAAGAAAGCTCGATTCTAAGTGATTATGGGTTGACGAACTGCCACAAACTTTATTTATGGGCATATCGCACTATCATAAGGGCTGCCACACTAAAAACTCATTTTTCATTAACTTGTGGAGCTGAGGCTGCGATACCTGTGGTAGTAGGCCTAGGGTCACGAAGAAAGTTGAATTTCAATGAGAAACATAACGAGGAAACAATAAATGAAAATCTGGATTTCAGGAGGAAAAGCGAGCGACTTCTCAAGTGAAACTCGTATATATCAAAGGATAATTGAAAGATATTTTGACTCCAAAGTTCTTAGAAAAATCTTCAAAGTAAACGGCCTGGATTTGAAGAAAATATGTGTTGTCGACGAAGATATAGGGTCAAGCTCTTTGGGTTCGAACTGGCAAAGGCCATACATTGTAGTTGAAGTTATAAGGACGGGTACCTTTAATGTCGAACATCTTAGAAAATATTATTAATGATTTATTTCCTATATAGATGTAGTTCATTCTGCAAGTCTTAAAATTACCTTTTCCGCTTAAAGTTGTAATTGCTTAAATGAAAGATATTTTTAGACTTGAACAAAATCTCACAGTCTTTAGATTATATTTGGAGATTGTTGCAAAACAAATATTGATAGTGGAGCTATGTATCTTAACGAGCTAACTACATTAACTTATCAAGTCTATGATTAAGGAAAATGCATAACACGAATCAAGTGAGCTTGTTAACTTGCGCAATGAGCGTAATGTTAGGTATTCTAGTAAACTAACTATGATGTCACATCTTTACCCACATTCAAATGAACTTAAAAATAACAAATATAGAATAGAATCAACAACGAATGTAAATTTAAAGATGTTTCCAATTTCAAACGAGAAAGTTGCAAGAAAAGAAAATCATAAGGAAGATTACCTTTCCAAGTTAACCAAGTCCTAAAGATTATTTAAAAGGATCCTCTTGGTTAGCCCGAGAAGAAACCTTGTACGTAGGTGCTTCAAAGGATGTGGCTTCGAAAAGAAATGGAGGAATGGTCAAAACCTCACCAAGTTATGGCAATAAAACGAATCTCATTAACTTGCAGATTGTTTGGAGGGCTTATTCCATAAATGTATCCAGCAATTTGAGTGTACGGATCAACAATACATTGAATTTCTTCAAAATATTTTAGACATGATGTATGTTTTCTTAATGTCTTCTAAGGTCGCATTTATATGGTTCATTCGAAGATGAAGATTTTTGACAAATATTGCTCTAACGCACTAGTCAATTTTAAACCTATACCTTACTTTTTCATATGGACATGAGGTTGTAAAAATCAACTAATCCACATTTAGTGAATGTTGTGAGCTGACTAGCTTCCTTTGTATGTTTCTTAATCTCAACTATTTGTTGTCACTGCTGCAATGGCAGAGCAATCCTACACCCCAAGATTCACAGGTTTACCCATTCGCCAGATGAGACAACATAATAGACATCCAGGGCAAAGTATTTGAATATAGCAATAAATGAAGATAATGACCCCACATTAGTGGTGACAATGGGCTGACCCGAGCTAGGCTCGACCCATCTACTCAAGAGCTCATGCTCAAGGGTCGAGCTCGGCTCAACCCACGAGCTCGTGAGCTTACAAGTCGAGCTGAGCCCATGAGCTCATATTTTTTTTCTTTCTTAAAAAATGTTTTTAATTTTTTTTACTCTTTTCTTCAGATTTTTTACAAGCTCGTGGGCTTGTGAACTTTAGGCTCGTAGGCATAGCCCACGATCCGAGCCAAGCTCGGCTCAACGGGAAACCTATGAGCCGCCCACGAGCCGACTTTCAACGAGCCGAGTGGCCGAGCCAACGAGCCGCTAGGTCCGTTTGCCACCACTACCCCAGAATATCATCCTAAAACACTATCAGTACTAATAGACATTTTTGGAATTACGCTGGGAAGATATTTTATGAAATTTATTTTATAAAGAAACTTAAAAAAAGAAAGAACTGTAGCGATGGTGAATGGGTAACATGCAAAAAGGAAGAAAAAACACGAATGCAAGAGTTTTTAAAAGAATAAGGAGCTGTAGCAACGCTAGAATTATCAAATTATTGTTTATGTATATAGATTCGATCCCACCAAGGTTGATCTTGACCACTAATATGCAAAGAAATCCTAGTCGTTGAATAGGAAAATACACCAAAAATATTTCAAATGTATGAATCAGATCAAGCATGTTTGTCACGCATGCAATTAATACATGCATTGCATGTACCTTGAAATCTGCAACTGACGGTAAAAATGGAAGTGTCCCTTTACTTGAACATGTGTGAACCCCCACTAATGAGAAACTTAACCTTGGTAACTGAAACATTTAAACCCTGCTTTACACCCTTCACAAGTGCAAAAATTCACATCTTAACATAAATAATTAAGCTCGAAATTCAGGGACTACTATAGATAATTGCATGCTTTGCTAAAAGCAAAGTGGAAATCTAAAATTTAATCTTCGCATACAGTCGATTAAGTATCTTGATCAATCAAACTTTTATAAGAAGCCAAGTTAAGAGTTCGTTAACAATTTTTGAGCTTGCTCAACGAGTACAACCTAAATGCAAGTCATGCACCTAACATGAATGATTAGACTCAAATTTCCAGAACTATTTGTTATCAATTATATAGACAGTGTTTGGGAATATCCACTAAACTTAATTTAATATTAGAAATTGTGTGAAGTCAAAGTTAAAGTCAGTGGCGAAAATTTTGACCATTATTGCAGCACTCAATATTTAGCTGGCATGTGTGAACATATGTCACCGTCAGTTAGTATTTCTAAAGTTAGTCAATATTTAGATTATGTAAGAACCTACGCCATTAATAGTGAGCATTCTAATACAGAACCATAAATTTGATCTTGATTTTGAATGAGGGGCATGCAAGGTGTGCAAGTATAGGTTATTGACCAAGCAAAAATACTTTTATTTATTTTCACAAGCTATTCCATATTAGTAAAATTTTATTGAAGCACATATGAAAGAAAATAATAAATCTTTTGAAAGTTACATCACTCCCAATGATTGAAGTACACATTGAATGATGAATAAAAGGTGAAGAGTTAACAGATCTAGATTTAAAAAAAATCACTAATTAATGACTGTCACGTGTTGGTAAAAAGTAAAGGACTTTCGGTTTAATCAAATATCTATAAATAATCATATGAATTCAAGCAAAAGAGAAGATAGAAAAAAAATTAGATATACACTCCTTTCAAATAACCAATTTCCTCACAACTCTTATTTTCAATATATTGCATTGAGTTTAGGAAGAGAAAACCCTAGTATGGTGAAATGAATTTGTTAATTTTGATTTTGAGGTTGACACCATTGGTGCATGCACGTTTTTTAAGCTTTAGGGAGATAAACCTTAATTATTATTTTTTCCATTCATTCGGTGATCGTTTGATTTCCCATAAGTATACGGTCTTTTGAACAAGTAATAAAGTGATGAAAAAAATATCGTTCCCATGATGACTAATTCTAACTCTAATCGAATAGCAAATTGTGTTTGAAGAGTTTATACTAAATTATCTAATTAAACCAATGATTTCGAGCAATTTATAGAGCTTTTATAAATTAAGATGAGATACTACTAAGACCTAGAACCCCCGTCATTAATTCGTGTCAATGTAAATCAATAATAAGACAATATATGTACATTCTTGTTGATTAATATTCCTAAGTTAATTAAAAGCATTTCTCGATATCAATTAAATATAACCTGTCATATGACCTTCTTATATCTCTATGAAAGATACGAATATGAAAACATTTATTAAAAACATTAGAATATCTATAGAAATCATGCAAAGCTTAGCGGTATATCTCTATCTCTTATCGAACCTTACAATTATTGTTATAAAACACATATTGGACGTCAAATTATCAAATTTATATTAAAACATCATAATAAGAGTTCATCAATATCATAGTAATTGAAACACTAGCCTAGCATTACAAAATTGCAAGAAAACATGTTTTACTAGAATAACAGAACTTGTATTTTAAAATGATGAGGAAGAAGATGATGAATCTTGAAATCTTGAATTTCTTCAGTGGTTTCTTAATGAATCTACAATATAATTTCTTGTTTTCTTTCCAAAAATTAAGGTTGAAACTCCAATTTCTTGAAAATTTAGAATTACCCTTTAATTCTCACAAGAACAATGGATTGTTCTCTTTTTGATGATATTAATTGATGAATTTTGGTGTATGAAATATACATGAGAGGTGTATGAGAGAGATAATCATATTGGCTGGCCATGTTATGCATTTATATGGATGAAATTAGTTAAAAAATCGAACAAGAAGGTAGTTTCCATGTAAAATTTTGGATGAAAGAGGAAATTGGCGTGATCCTGGATTTTGACCGCCCAAGCTAAGTTTTAAGCCTCTGCTTTCGGTTTCTCAAGTCGGGCGGTCACCCTATTATATCATCTTTCGAACTTTACATTTTGGTCCTCGAATTCGATTCATGATTCTTTTAAGTCATCTTCTCTTGCAATTTTGGTCCTTCAACTTCTAATTGCATCCAGCTGAACATGTAACATCTTCTGTCTTCATTTTATGGTCCGAGTCAACTATTGGAATGCTGTAATTTAGTCCCATACTTTGGATTTCACCCAATTTCTACAATTCTCTCTTATTTCTTCCAATTCCACTTACAGTCATTAATTTTTACCTATTAAACGAAATATAAAATTATTGTGTTGTATTTCATCAATAGAACTATGAAATATTACTATTTTAAGGCCCAATCACTTATCATTCAACAAACCTTTCGGATGTGCATTATGAAACATATTTTAACATGAATTTCGAGTCAAGTTTCTTACTTGAAATCATAAATTTCAAGATCCTTATGAGGCTTGCATTTCAAAACTCAAAAATATGTTTTTTCTTGTTCTTCAATGGTCCAAATCCCAATCATAATGGAATTGAATTATTATTCACAATCTAAATGCCTATTTTGTGAGTTCTCATGTCATATATGTGGTTCTAGGTACTTTTCAATTTTTGAGTGATTTTCCATACAAATTTCACTTATTTTTACCATCTTTTTCTCTCTCCAATGCTAGACAAGAATTTGAGGTTTTATGAGAGTTATGGAAGTTGTAGATTTGAATTCCAAATTCAAATAACTCCATCCGACCCTTTAGATATCTTGTGGGTCTAATCACTCTACATGAATGGCTCATGACCCATATTTTCTAACATCTCTTACTTGTACATGATGGGCTTGATTCAAACCATAAGGGACAACAAATATCACACATTAGATCTTTCTCAAGATCTCTATCACAAAAAATTCATACGACATATAGATCGTGTGACCAACGAGTAATATTATAGCTCATGATACTATAAACCTATTAAGGATATATAGTAGCTCTACTAGAGGAATATTACATCTCGCTATACCCCAAACTTAATTTCAACCTTAATTCAAGCATTTTAAATCACCCAAGTATTTATGGAACATAATTGAATCCTACATCTTATCATTGCATTCACAATTGTATCATATACCCTGAATGGTTAAACACAATTGTTTGGCAGATGAATACAAATATAAATATTGGTCAAAATAGTTTTTCTTTCCTACTCGAATCCTTCAACTTTAAATCAGCTTCTTTTCTAGACATGCCCTATCAAACCGAATCAATCATAGTTATTGGGAACATACTAAAGTAGCAACATCAAAATAAAATCTCAAGAAATGGTCAAAAGTCATGAAGGTATATATGAGGTTATGCAAAAGTACATGTGATATGAAACACGTGCTACAATGTTTTCTCCCTTTCTCCTGGCATATGTCATATCTTTTATAAATAAATAACACTGTACAGATCCCAATTCAGGTATTTTTTGAACCTAACTTGAGTTCTTCTTATAATTATTTCTCCAGGCAATCTCCAATTGAGAACTTGATCTAGGTATAAAAAATTTTTAATAGATACTGAAATCCATATCGATTACCTATTATAATCTCATCTTTATATCTCATTAAGGCAACTAGATCATGTACACAGCATGGTCACTATGTCTCATTTCAGTATATTCCAAAGTCTCAACCTGTTTAACATACTTTATATATGCATGCAAAATATTACCTCGTTATCCCAACAATAGATTACACATGAACTCAAAATTGTTCATCTACGGACACATGAAACTCAATCAAGAGTTTTTTGATACATACCAGTAAGTATGTTTCTAAACATCTTTAGAGTATGATTACAGACCATAATTTACGTAAATATATTACAAAGATACTTTCTTTGCTAATGTCTCTCACATAGTTACTATCGAATGTTTGGTTCCATCATGATATTTGAAATCCTCAAAACATTATATAGTTTCATGACTATCATGGATCTGATATTCACAACTAGTATAATTAGATGCCTATTACATCTATATCAAATAATTTCTTCTGCTATCAAGATATATATACTACAAAATATACTTCTTACTACTCTATATGGCAAGATGGCACAAGTCTAATAACTATTTGTGCTCGACTAACTCTCATCCTTAGTCGATATTTGCATATCGATTCAAATCACAAGTTATTCATTCAACAACAGATAGAATAATTGAAAGCAACACTCTTCAGATATCACAATATCATTTCTAAGGACAATATCATACTTACTGACTAGATCCATGGCATGACAAATGTTAGGACAAGTATACATTATAGCATATTTCTAACTCCTAACTGTACTAGATATGGTTCTATAGATTTTTCTTTTGTACACTTATGGAGTCTTTGGACATTTATGGAGACGTCTATGGTCGCATTCCAATATTGGAGTATAAACATGGTAGCAATCTCACAGTTAAAAATATTTTAAAATATTTACAATATACAATTCTTGTAACAGAGTAGGAAGACTAGAATTCATCTCAAAGATTGAGGATAACCATTTCAAAATGGTCTTTGTACACTCTTCATGCTTAGCCAATCCAATGTCATCAACATTAAAATTAGAATTATAACCTACCATTATACATTTACATATATATAGGAATTTTCATCCATATGATGAAATTTTAATAAGATTTAAACATTGTTAAAGGCTTTTTTGTCTGGTTCATTCCTTAATCGAACCTATAAATACCGGACACCACAGAACATTTTTTGTAAGGTTGAACATTGAGAATTCATTAAGTCTTCAATTGATTCTTGGCGGTGAAAACATCTTATTCTAAATTCAAATACCAAATTGCTGCTTCCTCCATATCTGT
>CAIGRP010001059.1:0-18720 GCA_903798385.1 Fraxinus cuspidata
GCAATCATGATATCATGCTCTAACCTAAGATTTATTCTAAAATATTTGATATAGTATCTATAGCAGGAAATAAATGATATCTGCCCATGTTTTCACTGAATTTTGTATTATGAATAAAGTGCAGATTATATATATATATCTGTAAAATTTTCACTTTATTGTTTTGATGTTCTCTCCCTTTATTTTCTATCCTCCCGACGCATCTACCCATTCTTTCTGTACTTGTAGATGATGTCATGGATATTCCATCCAGGATGCAGCAGTTCGATAATGAAAAACAGCCTGAGGTCTTCCTAACTTATTCTTCTTTCTTTTCTCCGTTCTTATATTTTTATGCTCTTTCTCCTTGAATCTAAATTCTCATTAGTGGTCATTATTCTTTCATTTATTTATCAGTTCACACATTTTTGTTTTTTTTTTTCGCAATATTTTACGGTGAACTCATTAACTTTACTGTGATTATTCTTGTTTCAACCTTTAGAAGCTAGTTCTTTCTGTCCGTGTTTCTACATATTTGAATATCCTATGTATAAGTGCCTAATAATATGCACTAGGCAGTATGCTATCATATGTCTAACTTAAGGAGGAATCATGACTTTTGGTGGATCACCATGTAAAGATAGAAATGACAGATTTATGAAGACTAAATAATTCTGTATATGTTATTTTATAATCAATACAATGCTATGTACCTTAATTTATACTACAATGAGGATTACGTAAAAGGAAGATAATCTCGTAATAAAAGGAAAAAAACTTACCTAACTAATTATTACTTAAACAAGGTATACAATCAATCACACTATACAATTAATAGAATTCCATAATTTTGGGATTTCTTCACTTCCTCTCAAGCTAGATCGTAGATATTGATCATTTTCAACTTGCAAATGAAATCATCGAAATATTTTCTACGTAGACCTTTGGTGAATACATTCGCAATTTGTTCTTTGGTAGGGACGTAGGTCATCATACAGTTCCGTCTTCAACTTTTGATTTGATGAAATGTATGTCTACTTTTACATGCT
Organism: Fraxinus cuspidata; assembly: GCA_903798385.1. Taxonomy (NCBI): domain Eukaryota; kingdom Viridiplantae; phylum Streptophyta; class Magnoliopsida; order Lamiales; family Oleaceae; genus Fraxinus; species Fraxinus cuspidata. The sequence goes on from CAIGRP010001059.1 coordinate 1,029, forward strand.
TGGTTCGGTCATGCTAGACTGGATCGAGAGAGATTTTTATTGCTGCTTTATTATCGCAATAGAGTTTGATTGAGAATTTCACAGTAACTTGTAGTCTTTCTAAGAGTTTCTTTAACCATAGTCCTTCGCGCTTTCCTTGAGCCTAAATTAAGGTTTAGCATTGCTTCTGGTTACTACATTCTGCTTCTTACTTCTCCATGTTACCAAGTTCCACATACAAAGATGTAATAGCCAGTAGTTGATCTTGTGCCCTCTATTGATTCTATTTAATCAGCATCCGTATTTCTACTCCTTTCTTTTCATTTTTCTTGAAGAGGAGTTCTTTACCAGGAGAGCTTTTTAGGCATCTAAGAATTCTGTATACCGCTTCTAGATGAGCTTTCTTTGGAGAATGCATATGTTGGCTTACCACATTAATTGCGAATGCAATATTCGGCCTAGTATGCGATAGGTAGATGAGTTTCCCAACTAGTTGTGAGTATCATTAGGTTTACATCCAAGCATTTCAGTTTCAATTAGGAGGTCCAGAACATACTTTCTTTGTGAAACACTGATACACCTTCTTGATTTGGCAATTTCCATTCCAAGAAAATACCTCATCCGTCCTAGGTCTTTCACTTCAAATTCTGCAACTAGGTTTTTTTTTAGTCTTTCTATCTCGATTGTATTATCTCCGGTTAGGATTATGTCATTGATATATACGATTAGTATTATCTTAATCCCGTCTTCGAATAGTTTGAAAAATATGGTGTGATTTGACCACCTTTCTCGATATTCGTGACTTTTCAATACTTTGCAAATCTATCGAACCAAGCTCTTGGTGACTGTTTGAGGCTGTACAAGGACTTTTTTGAGTTTACATACTTTATTTTCTTCATTTTTTTTACAAAAACTTGGCGGTAAGGTCATGAAAACTTCTTCTAATTCATCATTCAAGAATGTATTCTTAATATCAAGTTGTTGGAGGGGCCAATCTAGATTGGCTCCTAAAGATAGGAGGACCCGATTGTGTTCAACTTTGCTACGTGTGCGAATGTTTCTATGTAATCTATGTCACAGGTTTGGGTATATCCTTTTGCAACAAGTCGGGATTTATACCGTTCTATTGTCCTATTAGCTTTATATTTCACATTAAAAACCTATTTGTATCCAATGGGTCTTTTTCCTTTTGATAGCTCTATCACATCCCAAGTTTCATTTTTTTCTAACGTCTTCATTTCTCTGTTACGGCTTCTCTTCATTTAGGTGTTTCTAAGGCTTTCTGGATATTTCTCATAATTTCTGTACTATCAAGATTAGAGACAAAAGCACGAACTATAAATAGATTATTATAAGCTATGAATTTTGAAATAGTATGACAAGTTTCTACCTGCAGGCTAAAACTCTGGAGACTACGGCTCCTTACGATGCGGGTAAAGTGTACATGGTCGAGTTTGTTTTCCGAGAGCAATAGGTAGATTCGTGTTGGAAGTTTTGAAGGAGGCCTCATTCTAATCTGGAACAATCTTCGGTTCTGAATTTCTTGGTGCTTTGGGTGTGAGGTTTTCATTGTACCTTGATATTGATTTTCTTCAATAAACTAATCTCTTTGTCATGTTGCTTCTTCTCATCTCTCTTTGAGTTTGAGTTGCCTTCTGTAAATGGTATGTTAGAACAAGATGGTGTTGTAGGTTCAGTGTTAGGGTTAGATTCAGAGGGAGGAGAAAAATCTTCACTTTTTCTTCCTCTGAAGAGAGGTTTTTTTTTGAAAATAAGGAGTTTTCTAAAGGAATGTGACGTCAAGGAATGTGATCTCTTTTAGTGACAGGATCATAGCATTATAGCCTTTTTGTGTAGGTGATTATCTAATCAGTACACACTTAAGTTCACATGAATCTAATTTAGACTTTGTTTGAGCTCCATTATTTGAAAAAAAATTGATTTTGGAATAATGTTTTTTAAAAAATGTGTTGTTAAAAAGTAAGGAGAATATTTGGGTTTATATGTAATATTATTTTATTGAGAGAATGTGTGATTGATAAGAGGAGAGAGAAAAATGAATTAAAATTTAATAAGGGCCAAATATGAGCTTATTCCTACAATGAGAGTGTATACGAGCAAAGGTTGTACATCCAAACACTTTTAACGGTAAGATTGAGTTAAGACGAGAGTTGGGGAAGAATGTTTGGAGAGGAGATTCGAATGTGAGGATGCGACTTGACATTTTGTTTATGAGATAGGTCGATGTCAAAATGACATCTCCCCATAATGTTTTGGGCGTATTTGTAGTAAACATTAGGGGACGAGCAACTTAAACAAGGTATTTTATCCGTTGGGCAAACCATAATTTATTAGGGAGCGTTGACACATGAACTTTTGGTGAATTATATCATTCTCTTGAAAATAGTTTTTTGTGCCGTTACCAGTTCGTAGAATTTGAATTCGTTTTTGGAATTGGGTTTAACCATTAAATGAAAATTGATAAACACTGAATGAACATCAATTTTTTCTTTTAGCAGATAGACCCAATAAATTCGAGTATGATCGTCGATAAAAGTAAAAACCATTTTGTATGGGTATGATTAGGGGTTCGTGGAGGTCTAAGTCACTGTAAATAATAGTGAATGGTTTAGAAGGTTTATATGTGGATATTGGGAATGAGGAGCGTTGATGCTTTGCAAGTTTACAAATTTCACAATGAAGGTCATCATGGATTTTATTCGAAAATACGGAAGGAAATACATGTTTTAAATATTGAAAATTTAGGATGACCCATTCTATAATGCTATAACAAAATTTCACTATTCTTAGGAACAAATGCAGAATCACAACTAGCAAATTGACGTTGTTACTCATATCAACCTTTTCAAAGTAGTAGAGCTCCTCACACTCCTTAGCACTGCCAATCATCTTCCTCGATAATAGGCCATGAAAGACAAAGTGAGGTGGAAAAAAATTAGCATAACAATTGGATTTTTTTTGTCAATTGATTGATGGATAATAGATTGCAAGACAGTTTTGGGACATGGGAAACAGATTTAAGTGTTATTGAATGAAAGATTCGAATACTCCTTTTTCCTGTGACTGGAGAGAGTGAGCTATCTACAATTTTGATTTTAAGGTTGCCAGTACATGGTGAATATGTGGAAAACAGATGGTGGGAGTTCGTCATATGATCTAGAGAACTTTGGATTGTGTGATAGTACTTGAAGCTTTCAAAAAGTTACCTTTGAGGGCCAATGAACTTGATGTACTTTTAGTGGAAGGTTGATCAGAGGTTTGGAGGCTAGAAACATTTGATATAGTTGCTCCATTTGCTCAAGATAAGCACCATTTGGAGAGGGATTAGTTGTTGTCTCAACTTGATACCATCGGCTCTTAGCCTTTTGTCTTGGTTTCCAGTTTGTGGGTTTTCCATGTATTTCCCAACAAGTGTCTTCCTTGTGCCTTAGCTTGCGACAGTATTCATACCAAGGTCGTTCTCGTTGCTGATTATGAGTTGACATATTTGACATTCCCCTTGATGATAAGCCCGACACTCTCGATCCATTTCCAATTACTGGTCTAGATCCTGACCCATAATTAAATTCTATTTCTAGTCCACTAATTTTTGAAAATAGAGGTTTAGTTCTAGACCCATTTCTTGCAGGCTTATTAGCTTTAAAATGCAAAGGCCCATTACCTTTTACAGATAGGGCCGACATCTTGCTAGTTCTAGTCGTCTCCTACAACATAATTTGCCTTCGCGTTTCTTCCCGGCGGACCTTTGCAAATACTTCACGCATTGACGATAGCTGTTGTCGGCCAAGAATTCGGCCTTTGACATCAACCAATTCACGATTTAGCCGAGGAAGAAACTCATACATTCGTTTTCCAATTTCTTTTTGTATCTACTGCTATTGCCTGTGCACTTCCATTTTTCCTCGGGTTGAGATCGAGTTCCTGCCAGAGGTTCACAATGTCCATGTAGTATTCCATAACCTCTCTCGATCCCTGCTTTGTTTGCCATAGGCGAGTCTTGATTTCAAATATCTGTGATGAGTTTTCGGAATCCGAGTGTGTCTCTTTCATGGTGTCCCATACATCCTTTGCAGTCCAAAAGAAGAGGTAAGTCTTCCCAATGAAAGGCTTCATGGAGTTCACGAGCCAGGTCGTTACCATTGAGTTTTTAGAGTTTTACTAATTTTATTGATTTGGCCCATTCTCGAAAATTTCTTCCCTTTAGTTTCTCCACTGTGAGTTGGAACCAATTGAAGAGTTTGCCTCTGTTCCAAATTGGGATGTTTCAGAGGTTGATTCTTTACTGTTGACGGTGGAATTTGCCATTGATAGTTTGGTTATAGGAATGTAGGCTCTGATACCATAAAGATAGAAATGACAGAATTATGAAGACTGAATAATTCTGTATATGTTATTTGATAATCAATGCAATGCTATGTACATTAATTTATTCTACAATGAAGATGATGTAAAAGGAAGATAATCGCCTAATAAAGGAAAAAAAAAAAACTTGCCTACCTAATTATTACTTAAACAAGTTATTCAATCAATCACACCATACAATTAATAGAATCCCATAATTTCGGGATTTCTTCACCATGGATTATGTTGCATGGATGAACTATAAAACTACCTGAATATGCGTTAGTTCACTGCAGCTGTTATTATTTTAATCATTTTGATAACTGGAGTATATGTATGGGTCATAGACTGTCATCTATGTTGTCCTGCAATATGGATTATGAATGCTTAAGCTAACACGTGCATGTTACAATGATTTGCGAGTGTGAGTATGATTTGAATACCTTGAAAAGATGGAAATGTTGTCATAGATCATTCACACAGCTTCTTTTTCTATTTAAAAAGTTTAAACGCATTTGTTTTCCTCACTTTCTTATTATATCAACTTCTTTCTCTCTGTGTGCATACGGGGATCACAAGGGTGTAATGTAAGATCTATGATATGTTGAAATCAAGGTAGTTGAGCTCTTTGTGGAAATTTGAAAAAGATTTTGTGTACCTTGCTCTCTCCCTTATTCTTTGCCTCTCTGTTGCTTCTGCCCAACTTGTTTTTTGCTAGGTAAAGAGGCTTTGGCTTTGTAATTGTAGTACTTTTCGGAATTTATGATTCTTTTGCTTTGTGCCTATTGAACTGTAAATGTGTGTGAGTTCAGTTATATATATGATTGGTTTCTCACCTTGTGGATTACTATTTGGTAATGTTTGCTCCATCAATTTCACATCAGAGTTTGGTACATGCAAAAGGAATTGGTGTTACTCTAAGAGACTAAAAGGGCAATTATGTTATCAGACTTTCTCATTTGTAGTGCTTTTTCTTGAAATATTTGCAAATGATCTAAGAGAATTGAAATGTTTTATATTCAAATTTCAGACACATCACATCAGGAAACGGAAATCAAATAGAGAAGCAAGTGAAAACCGCCTCAGAAAAGCTCATCCACTGAGAAAAAGTCTTGCAGGTTTTTAACTTGTACATCTATTGGTACAACACTTCTGTTAAAATTATTTATTCTCTTGAGTGGTAATAGCGACATTGGCTCTACAGAGTCTGGTACATCATTTGAAACTGGAGTAAGAAGAAGCAAAAGAATCAGAATGAGACCTCTGGAATACTGGAAAGGCGAGAGGTTCTTATATGGACGAGTAAATGAGAGTGAGTATTCTGACTTTTCAACCGTAATACTAATAAAACAATAAAATCTAATTTCACTTCATGTTCATTGTAGGGTATGAAGAATCTTTTTATGTGAACTTTTATTTCTTCAATTAGAATACATTCTTTTTGTTTTAACTTTTTACAAGGGTCGGGTTTTACACTTATTTAAGACATTAATGGATTTAATAATTGTTCACCCCTTCTATGAGTTCTGAGGAGAAATAATGAAATGGTTTCAACATACAAACTAGGCCCTTGTTTGAGCCCCATTTTTGGCAAAAAATGCATTTTTGAATAGTGTTTGTTGGCATGTGGTTAAAGTAAAAGGAAAACTTTTCGGTTTACATATAATATTATTTTATATAAGAATCTGTGGTTGAAAATGAGTTTTGAAAAAATAGGAATCAAACATAGGCTAGAGAAAAGACGGAGGTGTTAAATTTTTAGTTTGAAGTGAAAACATATGTTATTTTGCCTTTTCTTTATTCAAAAAATGAAGTAGAATGGAGCCTCTAAGTATATCGTATTCTTTGTATAATCTCTTTCTGAGAAACCAATTATGAACAATGGGCATACTTGATAAAGTGAAAAACTTCATCAAACGACTTGCCTTTTCTTCTCGCCTCTTGCAAGGCTGTGAAGTTGGTTTTGTAGGGATCTGAATCCTTCCATCTCATATAATATATATATATATATATTTTCAAAAGCTAGCAAGAGAAATTAGCACTGCATGTCTTCACAGATTTTGTTTTTCTTCTGTTTCTCCCGTCAAAGCATGATCCTTACTTGTTGCAATAAAATGATGCTCAGATTTGTTTTCATGACACAAACACAAGCGCAATATCCAACCCACTGGCAAAAACAGAGTTTGAGAGTGTTGATATATATATCCTCTTCCGTTCAATGCTACCTCTGGAGCATGGACACTCCAACTAGGGCGACATGTTTGACACCGATATTGTCGTGTTAGGCGCCACACTCAAGACACTTCATGACATGGGCTGACAAGCCACATACGTATCCCTATTTTTTATATAGTTTTTAAATTTCTAATGCTTAAGGATTTCAACATGGCATATTGATGTGTCTTACATTAAAATTTGTAAAACTAAAGATATAATATATATAAATTTTAAATTTCAAAGAAATCAACATGGCCGTGTCCATGCTTCTTAGAATGCTGGCAAGGTGCAACTGTCCGTTAATCTACTTGTGTCACTCAACGTTGGAATCCTTGGATAACATTGCCTGATATGATTATCATCTTCACATCATTAATTTGTGTTGTTCTTCTATTGTAGGCCTGAAGCTAGTTGGGGTGAAGTATCTATCTCCAGGGAAGGCTGATGGAGTGCTGAAACTGAAGCCTTACATTTCATCAATTGATAAGGAGATTCTTGAACAGGCGGCCCAGCACTGAGTCAGTTATTTACCTAAGCATTATTATCATATGGCAAAAATGAATAGTATCTGCTTATCTCATTTGCTTTGTGACGGAGAAGTTGTTCTCCAGTCGAAAAAGTTGCATTGCGTCTAGATACTATAATTAAAATACCTTTGTGCAGACGGACTAACAGAAAATTTCGTGTATAAATTTGTTATGTTTGATTTTCTTCCTTGATGACTTGGTCTTTGAAGATTTGTACAGTTTGTGCTGATTGGAATCTGTTATTAGTAGTTTGTCTCTTTTCTACTGTGTACTCATTTGTCGATGTCATGAGTTATTATATTTTGTTGGAAGAAATGTACCTTGTTGAAGTAGAACAATGTGGCCAATAGCTAGTGATATTTCATATTTGCAATTTAGAGAAGTAGAAACAATTGTTTTTTATAAACAAATATAAATGAGTGGTGAATTAGTGAATAATATTTGTGAGTTCCACGAAATATGAGGTAATAAATGGTTCGACTTTTAACAAGTGTTAAACACTTGCCAAACATATGCAAATTGTAGGCATCATTAAAATGGAGTTATTTACTTTCATTTATTTACGTATCATGGAATGTGTAAAGCAATATGCATGGACTTTAAGTATCTTAAACAGTCCATTTGGGCCAGGACGGCCACTCAGACCCAGCCAATGTTGGGATGAAATTGGTCAGCTTACCTGGGCCTATGATATATGAAAATTCCAGGCTTTTCCGCAGTGATAATTGCTCATAGGGGGTGAACAAAAAGTACCATATACATGTAGGCCACAACACTTTATAAGCAAGGCCAAATTTTAATAAGATTGACATTTTAAGGCCGGTTGTGCGGGCCACAACAGTTCATAAGCAAGGCTGTGGAGTCCGATTTAATTTTAATGCAATTGAGGAATCCAGTTCTATTTTAGTAAGATTGAGAATTTGCGTCAACCTTGGGAGCTTCTCGATTCATAAGCAAGACTGACATTTTAGGGTTAGCTATGGGCCACGATACTTCATAATCAGGTCTTAAGAGTCCTGTTCAGTTTTAGCCCCTTTTGACAATTATTATCTGGGAAAAGTAAAGTTTTGAAGAGTGATTTTTAGGAGAGCGTATGATTAAAAATTAGGAAAAATTTTGGATTTACGTACAAAATATTTTATTGTGTGAATGTGATTAAAAATGAGTGTAATTTTTTTTTATTTAAAATAACAGTTGTAAAACAGGAGTTTAATAAGACTCACATTTAGGGATGGCCCTGTGTGCCACAACACCTTCATAAGTGATGTGTTGTATGGCCTGAGCACTAGGCGGGGTTGCTCTAGACCAGCCGGTCCTATGCTTATTTTAATGGATTGGACCACTCGAGCTTACATCTTTAAATTAATAATGCGTTCACGATTCCAGAAAAGTTACTAATAATTTTCTTTTTCAATCGAATCAAAGCCAAATATCAATTTTAATATTATATTCATAACTACTACCCATTTATTATTTACATATTTTGTGGAATTTAATTTTATTCCTCTAAAAGTTAGTAATAATTTTAGACGAACAAAGGCTAAATCTTCTAGAAGCCCTGCCAATCTTTCAATAATTTTTAAAATCCGATGTATTTTGACACTTTTTTTTATTTTAAACATCTCATCTTAAACCAGCTGGAGAAAAGCTGATCGCCTTAATATCCAAAAAGAGAGAAGAATTAGGAGGAAAGGGTCCCCTCATAAAAATAATACATGTACATACATAGAATTATAGATACATCAAACAATAATCAATATATATGGAGCTCAACTTAGATAAGAGTGACAAAAATTTTGTAATGTTTTGACAGCGAACAAAACTTTCCAAAACTTTGGACAACGACCAAAATATTTCGATATTTCAAGGAAACGTTTGACATGTTTCGATGATTATATATGCTAGGTAAATAGAAAATATGTAAAATAAAAATCATTGTAACCGTACTTTTATTCTAGTGTCAATTAGATAAACGCAATTCAAATTTATCCAATCTACTAATTACACTATAATTTGATATTAATTGGATAATTTCGTCCTATTCTGTCACTTGGTCCTGTGAATATCGTTGACATAATAGTGGTTAATAATTCTTATTTAAATTCAACAAATTTGAAGTACATAAAGAAACCCGACATCTTTCTAATGCATTGTGTTTCCATGTTTTGATAAATAAAGTATTTATAAAATCATCTCTTGACAATTTGCTAACAAATAGAACATAAACAAAAAACGGTTAAAATAAATTGTTGGCTTGTTACAAATAGAACGTAAAGACATTAAGGAATTATAAGAAAAATATAATTAAGATTTGCAAACAAATAAAAACTAGTCAATCATTTTTTATTTTACCGTTTTAAATATTTGATTGAAAAATAAATTCTAAATATTATAATTTATTAATTATTTGTGTATTAAAGACATACTTGCCAATTTATGGAAACAACATAAATAACAAAATAATTGTTTGAACGAATTGTTTGATGGGTTACGCAAATTAATCTGACTAATGATTGTTTGAGAAAATTTTGAACTTGTCAACTACGGCAAAGAGACTTAAAATATTAGAATTTCAAAAATACCCTATTTGGTAAGGATTAAAATCAATTTTTTTTTTAATAAACATTAATAAAAGTTGATGAAATATATGATTGAAATATTGTGAATCTCATAGAATATGTTGTTAAAATTAATTGTTGACTTTAAATTAAATTAAAATTAAATAAAATATATTTAAATCTAGATTTTAATCCCTACTAAATATGGGCTAAGTCTCGTGGATAAACAATAACCATCAAATTATCAACTTAAGGTTCCTTTACCGACAAAAGAAAGGATATATTGTATACCATGTTTTCTCTTGTCCACATTTTGTGGCAATATTGAGTAACGCATAATTGGGAAAAGTTACTTTGTTAGAAGAAAACATTCAGAAGCACTGTCACAAAGGTATGTGGCGGGAAGTGATTGCAGCAATAACGATCCAGTACACCAGAGACACAAACCCAACCTTTCTCCATCTCGTCCACATTTTGTAGCAATTTTGCCTTTAAATATGCGCAACAAATACAAATATTTTAAAAATGTAATTATGTGTACCCTTAATTTGTTGCAGGAGATGCAGCTCTAGAAAATGAGTATTCAGAAGAGTAGCCTTCACCCATTTGTAGCATATTTGGTGTCACCTTTATATATTTTGAAATTTCTCTTCGTGTTGATTCTAGAAAAAATCATACATCCATTTCTACATTTTTTATTTTCAATAAATTCATCTTGTAGACATTAAAATAAGTATAAATACCACGTCAACTAAATATAATATTTTTATTTTCACTATATCCATCTTTTCAATACATAAAAATAAGGATAAAAAACGTCAATTAAATATAAATTTAATAACTAACCTATAAAGGTGTGAAATACTAGTAATAAGATCATGTTAACCTCTCGAGATAAAATTCAATAATCAATATGATATCGAAGCCTAAAATGTTATATAACATATATATTAAGCTCAAACTAGCGTTCAGATTTAAAAAATGGTGTTTAAAATGAGATTATTTTGCAAGTACGCATTGATGGTAAAATCCTACATCTATTACATAGAAAAAAAAATGCTCATGTTTGGTTTAGATAAAAATTATTTATTTTTTAGTAAATCTTGATAAAAATGGTTGAAAGGTTTTGGATTATATGTAATGTATGATTAAAATTAATTGAATTTTAGTTCATTTTTATTAGTGGAACCAAACATGGGCTAGGGTCCAATTCCTAACCTTTCACGTTATGTGGTTGTGAATACCAATTTTTCACTACAAAATATATCTTTTGCAACACGCCAAAAATGTTAAATATGTAAACTTTTGGGATTGAACGTTGCAAAATACATTACCTACTTAACACTTCCAACAACGTTTGTTGCATGTAGTCAAAGATAACCTTTACAACACGCAGCGAATGTTGCTAAAGAGTGAGATTTTAACAATGCTCAATAAACATTGCAAAAAAATAATAATAATAATAAATAAATAAAATAACACCAAATATATATAATTTTTTCAACATTCAACGAACATTGCAAAATGAGACATTAGTAACATGCATTTAAAAGATGTTGTCAAATCTCAATTTTGTTAACCAATAGCAACATACACTTGTTAGAATTGGGGTACACCATTTAGCATCACCCAATTAACGAAAGTTGTCTTTTACCTCTTGCAAAAGATCATTTTTGTTGTAATGTTTAAAAATAATTTTTGGATCTCCAACTTATTTAAATCTATGAGTTTGAATCCTCATGTGATGAAGTTCATTAACGTGAATATTAAAATCACATGTGATTTTCAACATTGCACAAACCATCAATGTTTTATTGGTAGTTATTTTCACGTAAAACTTGAAGCCATAGGCAATTTCTATGTCCATGGTCATAGTTTTCATCACGTGAGGATAACTTGAATTCCTTTTTCACATATGTAGAAAAATTGAAAACTCGGACCTCCCTGTCAAAGTCCTTGTCAAATAAATTATTGTACTTAGGGACGGAATTAAAATTGTAGAGTTATGGGGGGCAAATTTCTATAACTAAAATCGTGGGGGAAAAATCTTGAATACAAAATTTCAATTGTGGGAGCAAAATCGATAACCATAAGGAATTTAGAAAGAACTCAGAATTTGAAATTGAGTGTGGGAGTAGCTAACCCAACTTCCCGACCCATACTAAATCCACCATTGACTTTACGGAACTGTTTATACGTATAAACTCAAAAGTGAATGACAAATAAATTATCATACCGATTTGTTTAAACATATAAACTTAAAAATGCGTTCAGCAACGTAAAGAGAAGTAATGACAAGGCCAATAATGCATAATTTCTTTTGGATAACTTCTCAATTGGCACTTTCTCCTGTCATCTGTCTATTTATTATAAAGAAACATTCATTTCCTTAAAAAATCTCATGGACTTTAAACCAACTGTCTTTATGAATCCATTTTAATAAGAAATACAACTCAAGAAAATCTGAATATATAGCGGATCATAATTCAGTATATGTTCATATTTGACAGTATAAACAAAATACACATAGATACATAAAACAATGAATATGAAGCTCATACCAGGTCTTCCATATGATGTTGGACTTAAATGTCTGATTAGGGTTCCCTATAACCACTTCTCATCTGTTGCATCTGTTTGCAGAAATTGGAGTCGTCGATAAATGAGCCCGAATTTTGGCGCCACCGAAAAACTGCTGGATTGACCCAAAAAGTCATTATCATGGCACAAGCCATGACTGACTCGAACGTGAAACTTAGGGTCAACAAGTATTCAGGTGCCCCAATTTACCGGCTTACGCTTTTTGAACGGAAATCTGGTTACTGGGCCAAGCTGCCAATGATACCTGAGTACTCAGATGGGTTGCCTATGTTCTGTCGGTAGTCGGAGTAGGGTTTAACCTGGTGGTGATAGGTGGATGGAACTCGGCCACTTGGGAGGTTTTGAATACTGTTTTCATCTATAATTTTGCTTCTGCCACGTGGAGACGAGGTACTGACATGCCATGTTGCCGAAGATCATTCTTTGCATGTGCATCTGATTCTAATCGGATTGTTTTTGTGGCAGGTGGACATGACACCAAGAAGCGTGCTATGAAATCTGCCATGGTGTATGATATGATGACCAACACGTGGGTCTTATTACCTGACATGGCAAGAGAATGTGATGAATCAAAATGAGTCATCCATTGTGGCAAATCCCATGTCACCGGTGGGTACCACACCAGTATGCAAGGAAGGTTTGAGTGTAGCGCGGAAGAATTTGATGTTAAAACCTGACAATGGGGTCCAATCTAAAAGGACTTCCTAAATACTGCCACATATCCAAGGAATTGTGTGGATGGTGGTAACATGCTGTTGTACATGCCTCTGGAAACCATCATGGCTGCACGACAAGGTCCCACGTGGCAAGATGTTGCAGAGCTACCAGTCGGTGTCTAGAGTACACCTTATATGACAGCATGGCAGGGAAACCTATTGGTTATTGGATCGGGAGGATCTGATGCGCTACATAAGGGATACCTATTGGATTTGAAGAGTTACAAGTGGGAAAATGTTGACATACCAGAAAATTTCTCTAGTCTTGTTCGATTAAGATGCTGCTTGAAATTATAATCTGAGTGATGTAAAATTAGAGTTAGTCAATACTACTCAGTATAAATTAGAGTTTCTTATATTAGTGTCACTAACAGCTGGCCAATTTGAATGTGTGGCAAATTTGGTGTTTCAACTAAATGTGTAGACGTGTCTCTCGACTTGGTAAATGTATGTATTGTGTACCGAACAATTTTAATTTATATCTCTTTCTCATATAGAATATGATAATGCTATATTTGGTGATGTCATCTTAGATCACTATTGCGACCAAATAACGATCGATTAGAAATAACATTGATCCATCGTAGAACTGTTGAACGTTTGCTGCAATCAATTGAAGTTCGAATGTTATATTATATATTAACAACCAAAAATTCTTTGCTCACATACAAACATACTTAGTGGCTGTAAAAGCAGAACAAGGTGGAACGAAGGAAAGAAGATAATTTGAAGGTGAAGAAAATTGAAGTTATCATTCTATCTTATCAATTATCACATACGAGAACTTTGTCACCGATATGAAGTTCTCCTTATTAGGTCATTATTCTGAGGATTTTATCTCTTTCGAATTGGACACAAAGTCTGCCCTTTTTATAATCCTATTGATAGTATTGGTGTGACACGCACAAATATTTTTAACCTAGAGCCTATTGGGTACCAAATGTCAACGACTAGCCATTTGACAGAATGTCAACCTCGGTTCGTATCCATTTTTGACTGTTTCAAGAACTTCAAATGTCTTTCCTTGAGTGATTTATGTGTTATGTCTGGCAATGTAATTATTTGTGACCATTACTTTCCATGCTGGATGTAACGTCCATAAGACCATGTACACACACACACACGATCTCTTATCATACTTGACTATGTGTTCCTCTATCGTACCCTTCCTTGTATTCCATTATGTCGGAGCAATCTTCTTATCTTAATGTGGGTGACATGTATTTATACCAAAAGGGCATGAAAGCCACGTATGTAGTTTCCAAAGGTCCAGTTATGGGCTTAAACAAGCATCTAGGTCTTGGAATATCAGATTCGATCAAAGCGTTAATGCTTATGGTTTCGCTCAAAATCTGGATGAGTCTTGTTTCTACAAGTGCATTGAAGACAACAAAGTAATTTTTCTCATATTTTACTTAGATGGCATATTACTCATTGGTAATGATGTAGGGGCATTTCCATATGTAAATAAATAGTTGGTTGTATAGTTTTATATGAAGGACATGGGCATGCTAACTTGGGTATTCAAATCCTTCGAGATCGAACGAACACGAGGATAGCCCTCTCTGTAGCCTCATATATTGATAAAATAATGGTTAGATTTTCCATGCAAAATTTCAAAAGGGCACGCACCTTTTAGAGATGAAATACATCTTTTAAAGGAGTAAGTGAGTTGATGGGGGCAGATTCCTTATGTCTCTGTAGTAGAAAGCCTCATGTATGCTATGCTTATCACAAGTCCATAAATTTGTTATGCTGCTGGAATTATCGATCGATATCAGTCTAATCTTGGACCAGAGTACTAGACTATGGTGAAGCATATACTTAGATATCATCAAAGAACAAGTGATTATATGCATGTGTATTCAAGTGCAGATCTGATTCTAATACATTATACTTATTCGGATTTTCAATATGATAAAGACTCTACAAAGTAAACATTAGGATCAATATTCACGTTAGGAGGTGGTTCTCTCATTTGGAGAAGCATAATAGTCTTGTATTTCAGATTCCACTATGGAAGCAGAATATATGGTAACTTGTGAAGTAGACAATGGATGTTGTATGACTCAGAAAGTTCCATATAGATCTTGAAGTGGTTCCCTTAGCATCACAACCTATGCCACTGTATTGTGACAATAGTGGATTGTAGTGAAAACTAAAGAACCAAGAAGTCATCAACGTGGAAAACACATTGAACGAAAGTACCACCTTGTCAAAGAGATTGTTCATCACAGGGATGTGGTTGTTTGCAAGATTGCATCTACAGAAAACCTCACAAACCCATTCACAAAGAGCCTACCAGCTAAAAGTTTTGAAATGCATTTTGAGAAAATGGGAGTGCTTAACATGTTTCATATACTTAATACAAGTAGGAGGATCGTTGGGAATATGCCAAAATATATATTTTGACTTTATGTTTTGAATGAATAAATGTTGATTTATATTTGTCTGAAAATTTAATACATTACAAGAAACTATAGCTTTCCCGACCCGATTTTTCCGATCAATGAAAAATGAGTTGGCGAAAATACATTTTTTACTGACTATTAAAAATTTTAAGTCGAGTATACCTTTGCCAACGAATTTTTTCTTAACCAAATAAAAATCATCTTTGTCGACCAATTTTTCCCAATTAATCTAAAATTAGTCAATGAATTTGATCATGTTCACATTCATTAGCTTACGTTTCCTTGGTCGGTAAATAGAATTTTTTTCCGACTAACATAATATGTTCAGCCACCAGGCTTAAATTTCTTGGTTGGCATATCTTACTTTTACCGACCCAAAAAAAGGTCAGCAACAAGTTGTATAATTTCCAACCAACTTCTTGTTGGTAGTAAAAAATCACCTACTTTCCCTGAAGACTGGTCGGTCTATATTTACCCGGACTAAGTTCAGACTTTTAGTGACTCAAATAAAAGTCCGCAACAATCTCTTTCATTCTTGACCAACTTGTTATTGGTAAACAAAAATATCTATCTTTCCCGACTAAAATGTATTCTAGTCGGTGAAAACCTTTGCTGGCCGGTTTCGGCAACCAGCCGTCGACTTACATTTTCTAGTCGGGGATTGGAAATACTAACTAATTTAGAAATTTTAGGGACCAAATTTTAGATCGGTAAAATTCTTATTTCTTGTAGTGATGCGTATTTAATATTTAAGCAAATAATAAAAATATACCTTGATCACCGATAATATTTTTAACTGAGTACTCAAGTTGTCAATTACAAAAATATTCAATTTATAAAGTATCAAATACTAATTTTCAGTGACACTAAAGTGAAGTCAAATACTTTATTTAGCCATCGTATTATCTTTATCAAAGTTTATATTGACTTAGGAAATAAAGATGATAATAATATTATATATTATTGGACATGATCACATAACATTTAATGCCTATACAGAATTAAATGTTCATTGTTAGAAAGTATGATTCATGGGTTGCCCATGTAGGGTGATCCTACCCATAAGATATCAAAAGGGTTGGGGGGAGGATTTGTGTTTGGAATTCAAACCCACAACTCCCATAAAATCTCCAAATTTTTTTTTGTCTAACAAAGAAGTGATGGAGAAGATGACAATAAAATGGTGAAAATTCGTATGGAAATTTAAAAAACATTGAGAGACACTTAAAACCAGTATTTTGACATGAAAACTCACAAAATTGGCATTTAGGTTGTTGCTAATAATCATTTTCCATTGTGATCGGGATTTGAACCATTGAAGTACAAGAAAAATTATAGTTTTGGAGTTTTGGAAAGCAAAATTATTCAACCATTCAAAAGATTTTGGAATTCATCTTTTTAAGTAAACTTCTTGACTCGAAATTCATGTTGAAATATGTTGCAAATTACTTAATTGGTATCAGAGCCATAAGGTTGAATTCTTTGTTGTAATACATACTTATATATGTCATTACATGATACAATTGGGATATGAATTTTATATATAAAGTTTTGATATGTTGTCTTTAATGACATTTTTTTGATAATTTACTGCTTTCTATACATTAATAATTATACAGTAAAATTAGTATTTTTAGAAATGTATTTTAATGAGCTTTCTAACCATATAAAAAACTTAAATTTTGGAGTTAAAACGAAGAAGTTATGAGGTTTTGAAATTTGGATGTAAATCTAAATTTTTACATGAAGATCAAAAAATTCGAAACTTCATCACATGATAACATCTTCTACACCTTGTTTCATACTCCCCATCTGATATAATTGGATATATTGTCTCGAGACCTTTCTAATGATATCAAAATCATTAATTTTGGCTTTGAAATGAAGAACTTACGGCCTTCCGAAATTTGGATGTAAATTTGATTTTTTGCAAGAAGATTGATAAAATTCGTAACTTCATCACATGATAACTTATTTTGCACTATGTTTCATGCTTCTCATTTCGTATGGTTGGATAGATCTTCTCAAGACTTTTCAATGATATAAAGATCATTAATTTTGGCTTTAAAATGAAAAAAATATGATTTCTTGAAATTTGGTTGAAAATCTAAAAAAATTTGCATGTTTTTTTGCCATGTTGACTCTCTAGCAGATCTGTTAATGTCCCAAACGTGGCCTTAAATATTGTTTTTGTAAAATCTGATCACACATGAACTCAGAACGTTGAAATTAGTTGGGATGACCAATTGAAAAGTTTTTCCGAGAACGACGTGGTGGTATTAACGCATCCAATTTTTTTTTTTATTAATTTAAAAAAATTA
>CAIGRP010001061.1:0-37483 GCA_903798385.1 Fraxinus cuspidata
AGAGAGAGACCGTCCATGTGACTGAATTGGGAAGAAGGCAAAGCGACGTGGGAGCATAAAAACATCTCACATGGAGGAGAGGAAGACATTATTCTTCAGCCTCTTTTCCCTTCACAGCTCATCCTCCCACAATACCACCATTCATTTTTATTTTTTTTTTAATTTTCTTAATGCATTACATTAATCTTGTTGATTCATGCCCAGTTTATACTATTTCTAGTGTTTTGGTTCTGAAAAACGATTTCTTTACGAAATTGATCTTAAAGAAAATACGTTGATAAAGAGCATACCCTAAACAAAATTCTAGTATTCTTGAAGTATGGAAACTCGGTACTTTCTGTCACAATTTATACACTTATCAATATCAATTAAATGATGATTGGAAGTATTGAGTTCTATATTTCGAGACTACTAGAAATGTTCACCCCCAAGACCCCAAAAAAAAGGAAGAAGATCAATGATCATTGATCTAAGTTCATCTTAATGTTGAATAATGAACTTGCACAGGATCAAACCCTAAAAAAAATGAATCTTTGATTCCCATATGATAACGAATAATGTCACTTTGTTGCATGAAATTGACATCGTGGATGATAGATGAAAGGTATGACAACAAGTGATTGATGCAAAAATTGTCTTTTTTTTTTTTAAATTTAAATTAGCTAATGACATTTTGTCAAGGAAGATGACAAATATGATGTAGCAAGGTTGTATGATAACAAGGGTGTGAGGGGCAAGGTCACATAGGCACGTGGTGGCTGATTCCCCAGTTATTAAACTACTGCTACTTTCTCAGTGAAAACCGGTGGATTGAGATGACCCCTCTTCTCGAACAGCTGTAGCTAGTTGTCCTGATCCTCCATCCAACGCCACCCCCACCCCATCCCCTCCCCTCCAAAACTTCTGGGCCTTAAAAATAAGAACACTGCCCTACAATCTTGATGATACCCTACACACACTTAATTCCTTAAATCACTCAATTCTTGTATAAGAAATTCATCGTTCAAGATTTTCTTGTTTTTGATATTTAAGGTTGGTTTAGTTATAATTGAGTTTGTTAGATTTTGTCAGTTCAAGAACGAGATCAAGGCATAGCTCAAGGGGGGAAAAAAAGTTAGTTCAAGAAGGTTGTTAATGCATGGAGCAATTACCACCAAAAGTCCCATCCATGGCACAAAATTGGCCTTCATTTTCATTCCAAATGATGCCACTTCATCCTCAGCAAAATTCATGGGTTGATGAGTTCCTCGACTTCTCTGCGACGCGGCGGAGCATGCACCGGAGGACGGTGAGTGACCCTGTCACGTTCGTGGAGGCGCCACCGTTCATCAAAGAGTTGGACAATAATAATAACAATAATGGGTTTGAGAGATTGGATGATGAGCAGTGGAGAGACATGTTTTCCGATGATATGCCGGATATGGGGCCCACGACGAGGTCATCGTCTAATCCTTCGTCGCCATCTAAGCAAAATGGTGAAAACATTCAGGAGAAGAAAACGGTGGCGGAGGCGGAGTGCCATCCTGTGCAGCCAAAGAATGAGCCTGGTGAGGTGGATAATTCATGCAAATCACCAGTAGATACGCAGCCTCCTGCCAAATCTTCTCATAATGCTTCTGGGGATACCATTGTTGATCCAAAGAGGATCAAAAGGTAAAATTATTAATCTGTATCGAAAATTTTCTCAAACTTTGATATTATTGTTGAGGAAAATTTACCAAAAGTTATATTTTCTACTTTTGGAATTAAGGATGTTTTTGGTCTGTCCAATGTGTCAATTTTTCTCTCTTAATTTAGGCATAATTTAATCCCACTTTATTTAACTAATGCATAAATATTAGTTTCTCTCCTTGATTTCCAACTTATTCATGTTAATTACCAGAATTTTGGCCAATCGTCAATCAGCTCAAAGATCAAGAGTGAGGAAATTACAATGCATTTCTGAGCTTGAAAGAAGTGTAACAACACTGCAGGTTTGCACACTTTGCTTTAATTTATAATCCTTAAAAATTATTCATAATTGTATTCTGGACTTTACTTCATTCCTAATTATTGAATTAATGCAGAGTGAAGTATCAACTTTGTCACCTAGTGTTGCATTCTTGGATCATCAAAGGCTGCTTCTCAATGTTGATAATAGTGCTCTTAAGCAGCGGATTGCAGCATTGGCTCAAGATAAAATTTTCAAAGATGGTAAGGACTATAATTTCAAATTAATTATTATTTTTCTTTTCTTGTTTTTTCGAATAATAATTACGTGATTTTCATGTCATGGTGAAATAATAACATTTACGTGCTCTAATCTCACGTTGATCCATCTCATTTAGAGAGAAGATAGATATATTATTGATGATTTGAATGTTGAACATGTTTGTCTTCGCATGTAATTTCAATGTTCTTACACTTTCGATACACAATATTTCTGTCTTAATTAGGAAAGAATGTCACATATGGTGACAATTAATATATTTTGAAATTACTTAACTTGGACATAAAGAAATCATCAGCAAGTTAGGCTAGCTTAAATGTTACATAAGCTTATTCTTCCCATCAAACATGTTTGTATATGTTTTTCTCTTTTCTTACTAATTATTTTGAGATTAATTTTTAAATTAAATAAGTTATTTATCACAACTCGTGTTTCGAATGTGTTTATGTGGCTGGCGGGTGATGACAAGCTATATTACGCTTAGAGTGCGTTTGAATTCTAAGTAACTTAATTGCCTAGAACTTATTAATATGGAAATTGTTAATTAAATGTGTTTGATTGATTTAATTTTCAATATTGAAAATATTATACTTGTCCATTTTTTATTGTTGGACAGATGAGAGAGAGAAAGAGAGTATATTACTTGAAGAAATAAAAATCATATCTTCCTAAAAAAAAAAAATCCTTATTTTTGAAGAAAATATGGTCATATGACTATAAGTTGGAAATATTTTTCATGAAATAAATTGTCAATCAAACATCCCAAAAGTAAAAATTCGGGCGGAAAAATGTTATTTTTCATGGAAATGAATCCAATCAAACGCACTCTGACTTATTTTCTACGCTGACCACAATATATATTAATGACAGCCCATCAGGAATCATTGAAGAAGGAGATTGAAAGACTCAGAAAAATATATCATGAGCAAAACATGAAGAAGATAGGAGATAAAGCCACCGCGGAAGCACCACCAGCAGCCACCACCTTCGAATAATTTCTCTAGGGTGAGAAGCTGTGGTGCTAATAACCTGAATGTTCAATAAGATCAAACGTGATGTCTCTCTCTCTCTCTCTAATCTAACATTTCCATGATTTTATAGTACTGCCACTTGAGTTGAGTAGGCTTTCATTTTCTTGAAATGTAAACAAGAAAATTTGGCTCCATTTTGCCTGAATGGAGTTTAGAATTTGTTTCATTCATTGTTTGTTTTGTATTTAGGTTTAAGAAAGTCAAATTCAATGTTGGAGGGAGGCTTATAATTACTTATAATTGGTTTATGAAAATATAAGCTTTTTGCATTGGGATGTATGCTGTCAGGATAGATTTTTATTGTATTTATTGTCTCCTTGGTTTAACTATCTTATATTCTTTAGTATTTTGGTTACAAGTTGCTATATATACAAGCATGTCTTTTCATTTCTTCTTAAATTAAGAAATATAAATATTAAATTACTACTGGAGTGAATGACTAATCACACTTCAATGTCGAAAGGCATATTCATACATAAGGCACCTTATCACGAACAAATGTCAACACGCAGAGCTCTCGATAATCGACATTTTTAACGATACACCATTAATGTGTCGTGTATTTAGTATTTAGAGTCCCTAACAAATTACATGAACAGCCAATTTAGAAATCCTATAGCGACCAGCTGAGGAGGTCAATTACATACGATAACTAGAGTCAATCTTCGCATGTGCGTTAATCTTCATTCATTATCTTCATCCGTTGAATGTATGAATCATTAATCTAGACTTGTGATCGTGAATGCGAATTGTTTGGAGAAATCCTGGGATTTTCATCAACAACATCGCTTACTTCTGTTGATAGTCTGTTTCTGTAATATCCCAACTTGTTCAAAACCATCATCATCGTAGACCAAATCCCTTTATATTGAGCAGTGGAATTCTTGAATCTGTCCATGGCCCGGAAATAGTAGATTAAAAGTGCTGTTGTTGATGTCCCTCCTGTAAATATGAACAACATAAGAAAGTTGTGAGGGCTAAGACTTGCAGTTTCATGGTCAGATTGATTGTCTACACATTGCTCAGATTCTATTAATCTCTCCTCCAAATCTTTCAGCATCCCATTTTCGCGAACAATCAGTAATGCTTCGTCTATGTCAGGAAGTAAAAGGGATCCCTTCGGAAATGCCTGAGATGATTGAATCAATAAAAAATATTTTCATCAGTTTCTTCTAGTCAAATGAAAAGATCAAGTCAAAGATGAGACGTCCCCTCTCTATCCGTTTAAGATGGTGGTTACCAAAATTTTTGCACGTCAAAAAAAGAAAAATTGAATCAGACCTAAGCGTGAACAAGTGTATTCCCTCTTCAACAGATTAAAATTTTATACGAGGGGTTCACAAGAGAAAGAGAAATTACAAATCCATATCCTCCAACTTGGTAAGCAGGACCAGCAATGGTGAAGCTCTTGCAATATTTGGCAACAAAAAGTTTAGCCACAGGAGCTTCAAGAAAGGCTGCTGCAATTGAACCACTTCTGAGAGCCTTTTCGTAGTCATCTGCTGTTGTGAAACTCCTGATGTTGTTTGATTTAAAGCCTAAAGGACCCTCCAAATATCCCCTGACAAAGGATTTCTGCGAGGAGCCAATCAACGCGTTTTTGCTCTTTAGTATCTCAATATTTGTTATTTTTGGTACAAGATTTTGCACTGTGAGCATGCTGGTAAGGCTGGCTGTATAAATTTGTGTGATGATCAGAGCCACAAAAAGCCACACCACCATTGTCATACGTGACAAATTGCTATGTAATTTTTCACCTGCCGACAATTTAAACTGGAAAAAATCAACAAAATTTCATTCAAATAATATTTTCGATCATCTTGTGCGTATATGTTACCATGTAATGAGAACAGTGTGGCAAAAGCCAACCAAAGTAGAGTGCCTATTTGGTTCAGAACTGGTCCTCTTAGTTCAGAGCAGTAACTTCGCTCAATACTCAATACGACGAATCCATTAAAGACATTAATGGATAATGTGAGCAACCACATGGCTTTTGTGAAGGGCTTCAAAAACAGCCAAGTTGTGCTTGAATTTGATAGAAGTATTGGCACTACCATTACCAGTCCTGACTCGGTATAAGGGTCCGTGAAGTCTACATATTCACATCGATTTGATATTATTGCAATGTCACCAACTGCTGCATCAAATTCCTGCTCAAACCATTAAGACTCGTGTCAGTATCGAATTGACTCAAAGCAAAATATCACTATGAGAATAGAGAATGTCTTACCTTTGATTGAACTTTCTTTACCAAATCGGTGTAGTTTCCTTCAAAAGGAATAAATTGGTACTGTAGAGAGTACTTCAAATGCTTTGCGGTTTCATTGAACACATCCACAGAAAATCCTGAAAAAGTGTTCTGATTTGTAGAAGGATCATAATCAACTTCTACAAATTTTTTTGTTATGGATCCAGTGGGAACTCCAATTCTCAAAGGATTTTCAATTGTTGGAAGATCCCATCCTCTTGGATGAGACCATGGACCTCCAGGCCAAATAACATGTCCTAAACTCTCCATGGAAGAACTGTACACTCCATCATCAATACTATTGGAGAATCCTTCACCAGTCCAAAATCCCAGTTCTCTATAACCCTTTCCAATGATATTGATTATCTGAAATTGAGTCGCAGGCTCTAATTTTTGCTGCGTAAACTGGATTTTCCCACTTAATCCGTTGAAATCTGTTTTCAGAATACTTTTCAAAAGTTGCCGGCCACTGTTGACGTCGCCTTGATTCATTGCTAATCCCACTGTCCGCATGGCATCATAGGCCTGAAGTGCGAAAATTCCAGGCTCGTGATGCTTTTCCTCGGGGTAATTCCTGCCGAATATTTGAAGAAATTTTGAGGAGAAACTATGGAAATCAGGTCCAGTCTCAAGAAAAGAGTTCCTCACTCCTAGCACACCTTGCATATAGGAAACTAATGAATAATTCATGGAATGCACCAAACTCGTAATAGAATCAGTGGTGATCCATACAAATTCCTTCTCCATCATCTTCATTTCGTTAGCTATTCCAAAAATACGCATAGCGAGTGCTAAAGAAGTATGCACAACAAACACTCTACATTGCTCTTTTTTCAACTTTTCAAGTTCTTTGTGCAACAAAGAGGAATCAGCAAAAGAAGGGAGGGGTAAAAGATTGCTTATTTGGACATCAACTTCTTGTAGAGCACCATATAGATAAGGACTAATTCCATTTGCTGCAGAATCTGTGTCCTCGTAGATTACATTCGCTTGGCGCCACCCCCAGGATTGAATTATATTAGCCACTGCCTTCATTTGTGTGTATGTGCTGGCCGTGGCTTGAACAAGGAACGGGAAACGCTCCGCTGCCCATGGCGGACTAGAGTCGGCAAATGATAGAATTGGAACATCATAGTGTTCACTAACCTCAGCAACAGCGGATGTTCCCTCCCATGATCTTGGTCCAAGAATCACTTGCACCTTGTTCTTATTGATCAGATGTCTTGCTGCAAAGAAGTTCAAAAATAGTTTGTAAGTTTCTACGGCCATCATGAAACTTAGGCAATGCTTCTGCTTCTTGTAGAAAGGCTTCTTGAAGAAGCAATTGTTATAAATTAATCTAGTTGCAATACAGTAAAGTGCAGAAATAAAACTTATCGACTGATCGAGTCTAGTGACAGCACGATGTCCTAAAGCGAAATTGCCCGTCGATAACTGCTGCGACCTCTGTGGACAATCACTTCCAGGATACAACGATCAAATGAACCAATTGTGCAGCAATCACAAATGGTTTTCAGAACTCTCAAGTGTACTCNCGAAATTGCCCGTCGATAACTGCTGCGACCTCTATGGACAATCACTTCCAGGATACAACGATCAAATGAACCAATTGTGCAGCAATCACAAATGGTTTTCAGAACTCTCAAGTGTACTCCAAAAATATTTAAAATTAAGTATAATATTTTCTACTAAATAGAAAGAAACAATTTCATTTTTTGTTGTAATTTTCTAATGCCCAGATGTGTGTTTATATAGGCAAAAAATTGATGTAACTCCCTACACCATGATCTAGTATTATATGCAGGTTTTATGGTTAGTGGTAATGGGCTGTTAATATTGGGACAGTTAAAAACGGCCATATTTTACTGGCTAGTTGACCCCAAGGCCCAATCAAAGACTTTTAATATAATGCGTGAGACGTGACTCGAACCCAATCTGAATTAATTATTTCTTTCACATATTATATTTATTGTTTAAATATCTAACATCAATTATGGAACAACTTCCTCTAAAGACTCTTCGAGCCAAAACAAAACACTCTAAAAAAATTATCCAAACATATTCAAAACTGATTTCTCAATCCCGGAAGCAAATTTTGACTTTCCAAAAGCTCAGCCCTAAGTAATGGAGGATTTAGTTACCTGTAAGAGCTGCCCGTAAAGGTTTATTATGTTGAGAACACTTCAATCGCAACATAATAAATGTTTGATTTTGCTGCGTATTGAAATCTTGAATGGCCATATCCATGGCTACTCTTTCTTCTTTGCCTGCTCGAGCGTTACAATCCGATATGGCTCCGATTACTCGCTCGACTCCATTAATGGCTTCTGGTTTTAAGGCAAAGGTAATAAGAAAGAATAGGAGAAGAAAAAATGTTTTCATAATTAATAGTCTGAAGGTAGACAAAAACATGTGCATTGTTCCAATTTATAGCTTCCAATGTCATTAAGAATTTCCTGGTACGTAAGAGTGAGAATGCAATTCTTTTTGTCATGGTCAGAAATTTCTTGGCAGAACTCAAAAAATTGACCCAAGAATAGCCATTTGCCACATACTTTTTTTCATGTCAATTTGGTCACGGCAATGTCTTTAGTCACCCCAGATGCTGGTTAATTGATAAAATAATTATTCATGGTTATGTCACAAGAAATTACTGCGTACTTGTTGGAAGTTCAACTGTATCGTTTTGTAAATTAGTGGTAGAAATATAAAACTAATGAAGTGGAAGATTCTCCGAAAAAATAAGTAACTAGAAACTAAAGAAAAAGTTAAGAAGACGAAGTCTGCTCAATCGATCGAGTTAGTTAATTGTCAAGTAATTTCTGATACAAGACAACTCCAAAAATAAACATCAATTAATTTAAGAATTATTCACTAATTTTATCCCACAAGAAAAAAATGCCTTTTCTTTTTATTAATTATTTGTCAATTATAAAAGATTTTTGATAAGTGTTTTACACGCTTATCCATAAATTTGATAAATTGAATGAATTTCTAATTAATTTAGTGTAAATATTGTTATATTCTAGGTAAAACTTGAATTTGGAGGTATTTGAAACAAAAAATGAGAATTTTAAGTTTAATTAGAATTGGTTTTGCATCATTGAAGACTAACAAGACAGTACAAGATTAAGCGTTAAGAGTTGAATTGGAGGAAAATCACAAGTTGCGAGAGTGAAATTAAATTTATGAAAGGTTTGGAGACTAAGGGCGTGTCTATGTTTGGTGCACATTTTGAATATAAGAATATATTTTTTTTGTTTGATGCGATGAAGAATATGTGGTTAAAAAAGAAGGAAAAGTTATTGATGTGATAAAAAATATTATTTTATTAAAAATGTGTGGTTGAAAATGAGTAGAAAATTGAGAATGAAAAAATAATGTGGCTCAAACAGGGGCTAAGGAAAGAATGTATTTTAAATAGTGATATCATGAGAAATATGTGGTTAAAAAGTAAGAAAATGTTATTGATGTGATAAAAAATATTATTTTATTGAAGAATGTGTGGTTAAAAATGAGTTTTGAAATAATGTATATGGACATGAACTAAACTACGTAGACTTAATTGAATTCTTTGGTGGGATTATCTAATTCACATAGAGCCACGTAGAGTTGACTTAATTAAATATGATTTATTTGAGACTGAGAGAAAATCAATTAATATAGAAAAATTTGATCAAGTAAGCATAATTGACTGTTATCGATATTTGATGATTAAAATTAAAAGGATAGCTATAATGAGGTCAGGAACCCTAAAACTTTTCATACATATGCACACTTTTTTTTTAATATTTTTGGTAGAGTTATAATTTTAAAATTATTGATTAAAATTACTTTGAACTTAAATCAATAATTGAATAAATAGTCCTCGTGCAAACATTAATCAAATTCTTAAATTCACATTACTACTTAATTGACATCGTACACTGCTATACAATCCAACAAATTATCCGCATCTGTATTTAACAACTATATTACCATTTGACATTGACTGGAAGACCATGAATCTTTTCTTGATTAAGATGATAATCAACCGTTAAATTAATACTTTAAAAATCATATTCATTTATTAATTATAATTTATTGTTGTCTTGATTCGTGATTGATCAAGCCAGTGAGATTGAGTTCAGTTTCTTGACTTTTTTAAGTTCACCAAATAATCTTAATCTTCTTCTTTGCATTGCATGCATGTCACTGTCGTCTTTTTCTTCCTTAATTTTTATTAGGGATTAATAAATTTGTTAATTAAAGTAATTTTCTTGTTTAAGTTCTAAGAGAAATATTTATTTACTTCAAAAATTTTGTTATGTTGAGCTTGTGGATATAATAAACACACTTTGCTTTTAACAGTGGAGTTTCATATTTATAGGTTTGAATTTGAAGCGATCCAAATTTAGGTCGTGGATTATTATGTTTGAATAGGGTCACGTATTGCAAATTCATGTTATATAAATAGACCGTAAGTATATACTTTATGGGTTCTATTACGAGTTTGTTCCGCTACAAAATATTCTCCTCGGGCTCCATTATTTCATTTTGAGTATTTCTAGTACTTCTTGTAAGTTGTAAGATATTATTCTCCACCCATAAGATTATATTTTGAACATTTCTAGTTAGTGTATTCTCTTCGATCTTCACCGTTTTTGAATTTCTTACTTGAACCCATTGAGAAAGATAGATTGGATTTGGAGTAGTGGAACTTCACTGTTTTTCAATTTTCCTTAGGCAATTGTTTTGTTTAAACGTGTGTTTCATTTTTGACTTTTGTCCAGATAAAATTATTTAAAAACTTGAAACTAAATTTAAATAAATGACTTTTAAAAAAAGGAAAAAAATAATAAAAAAAATTAATATGCCTAGGAGCGCATTAAGTGCTCAACGTGGTAGTCGACTGCTTAATTTCGGGCTCACTATCAAGACGTGGCATTTCGTATGCGTCTCGCGCCTAGGCGGCCTTTTAGAATATTGTTCCAAACAAGTCAAACTAAAGGTTGGAGGAATATAAATATTAATGGACCCTGTCCCCTTTGGGTTGGGCCAACCTACATTTACACAATATGACTCTGAATCACTTTGGGCTTTTGACATTGGTCTAGGCCCAAATTAGAATTCCATCAAGCTTATTACTTTCTTGAAACACATTTTTGACACGCTATTCAATCAGATTCAATTAGCTTCTTGATGTTTCATAATTATGACCACGTTGAATTGGATAAGATTGAATATTACTTAAAGACATATGTACAAGATTTTAACCCTTCAATATTTTATTTCATAATTATGACCACGTTGAATTGTATGATCTTATTTCATTCAATATTTTAACAGTTCAAGAAATAAAGATTGAGTGTTGCACAATATTCTAGCATTAAAAATGCATGGAAAGTATGAATTACGGTGCTTTTCTGGTGCGAAAGCGTTTAGAAATTCTTGTAATAAAAATTGAAAATAAGAGCTATATTAGAATGATCTTATTTTGCATTTATTTATGATTGATTTGTGACAAAAAAAAAAGTGTACAATGCCTCTATATTATAGGCAAAATTATTCTGTAATCTTATTAATATAAGGAAACTTAATTTTAAAAGAAAATAAATTAAAATCATAATCTAAAATAAATTAGAAATCTTATTCTAATCAATAAAGAAAAGAAATCATATTCTAAACAAAATAAAAATAAAAAGATAAAACATATTATAGCTAGATATCTTATTATAAATATCTAATTTTTATCCTATTGTAAAATTATTTTATAATCCTACTAATATAAGGAAACTTAAATTTAAAAGAGAATAAATTAAAATCTTAATCTAGAAGAAAGTAGAAATCTTATTATAATTAATAAAGAAAAGAAATTATCTTTTAAACAAAATAAAAAGATAAAGATAAAACCTATTACACCTAGACGTCTTATTATCAATATCAAATTATTATTCTATCTACAATATGATTGTCTTATATCATTCTCTTCCACTTGAAAAAAAAAATTTGTTATCGAGTTTGGTTGAAGAAAAGAAAAACAATTAATCGGGATGAAAATACTCAAAAAAATTTGTTAATACTAATATTAAAAAAATGACAATTTCTTGATGTGCTAGATAAATGTCGTTATATTTTTTATTTACTTTCTTCAAAATCAGCTTTGTTCCTACAATAGTCATTGTATTTTCTTCAAAGACAATAATTACATGATATTCCTTAATAGACGAAGCATAATTCGATTTCTCATCTTAGAGTTTGCTCTTGGTAGAGACCACGGTGCTATTTTCAATTCTTCACACTTCTCATCTTTTGCTATAATGTTTGGTGATACTTTCTTCAACATAAATAATTGGTACGCAGACTCAAATTATC
Organism: Fraxinus cuspidata; assembly: GCA_903798385.1. NCBI lineage: Eukaryota > Viridiplantae > Streptophyta > Magnoliopsida > Lamiales > Oleaceae > Fraxinus > Fraxinus cuspidata. The sequence goes on from CAIGRP010001061.1 coordinate 11,843, forward strand.
ATTGTCCATATTTTTCTTATTCTTATGCAATTATTTGACACTAAAGTTGTATAAAAGGTCGCCAAAATTTTTATTTTCAATTTGACAATTTTCACATTTGACTCATTCGTGATTGAAAAGTTTAATTTCTTGCTCTCCTCTCGTGTTGGACAATTTTGAACTTCAATTTGTTTATACCCGGAGTGCGGCTCGATCTTAGGGCTTTTAGTTGTAATTTCAGTGAAGTGTTTTTCATTTTTACGCTTATTTTTATTGTCAATTTTCATGCATAAAAGAACAGTAGGTTGCGAGTTTTCAATTTGCACGTACTTTTCTACTCCTATGTCATGGTTGACAACATTCTCATCATTTTTAATGAAATTTTTTAACTTCTTCATTTGACTTATAAATCTTTTACTCTTTCCTTACACTGATATTCGCAAATTTCTAATCACATGACACCAAAACAATCTTCTTATCGTACCACCTTAATATATACACGTTATCTTGACTTATGTAAGTTGCATCTACATTACATTGTCTACCACGTTATATGTAATCTTATCTTTGTAGTACTTTTCAAGAGAGTGTGAAATTTTGCATAACCCCATATTTTGAATTTCTTGCCCCCCTTTTAACTTGTGAAGCTTGATAGCCAAATAAATATTTTTCAGTTTTCAAATTTAATTTTCACCGATGCTTTAGATACCAAGGTCTTACTACTCTTATAATTTATTATCACATTGCATACTTTATTATTTTTGGTGTATCGTGTTTAAAAAATCTTATTGCACTTCAAATTGGATTCTTTTATATCTTCACAATAAGCTTTCGTAAAGTCCTCAATAACTTGCGTGTATTCAAACTTAGTTGGGAGTCGAAGAAACTATCTAACCACATGTTGTCTTATTTTAAACTTGTTGAAACAACTAACACTCATTAAATCTGCAAATTCTTGCCAATTTACTAATCACATGACACCAAAACAATCTTCTTATCGTACCACCTTAATATATACACGTTATCTCGACTTATGTAAGTTGCATCTACATTACATTGTCTACCACGTTATATGTAATCTTATCTTTATAGTACTTTTCAAGAGAGTGTGAAATTTTGCATAACCCCATATTTTGAATTTCTTGCCCCCCTTTTAACTTGTGAAGCTTGATAGCCAAATAAATATTTTTCAGTTTTCAAATTTAATTTTCACCGATGCTTTAGATACCAAGGTCTTACTACTCTTATAATTTATTATCACATTGCATACTTTATTATTTTTGGTGTATCGTGTTTAAAAAATCTTATTGCACTTCAAATTGGATTCTTTTATATCTTCACAATAAGCTTTCGTAAAGTCCTCAATAACTTGCGTGTATTCAAACTTAGTTGGGAGTCGAAGAAACTATCTAACCACATGTTGTCTTATTTTAAACTTGTTGAAACAACTAACACTCATTAAATCCGCAAATTCTTGCCAATTTGCTTTTCCATGGACTCGTGATTCCTTTCAAAACTCAATGCAATCATCATTGGTGTGATGTTGTGAAGGGTTTCATCAATCTTGTTGATTCATTATTCGAGTTTGTTGAGCTTTCGTTCATCATCGACGATTCGACTGCCACCAGAGTCTACGTCAACCATCAGGTTAAAATAATTTCCTTGTTTAGATACCAATTTGGTGCGAAAGCGTTTAAAAATTCTTATGAATTGAAAATAAGAAATATATTGGAATAATCTTGTTTTGTATTATTTACGATTGATTGTGATAAAAAAAAAAAGTGTACAATGCCTCTATATTTATAGACAAAATTATTTTCTAATCATATTAATATAAGAAAACTTACTTCTAAAAGGATCCTAATTTAAAAGAAATTAGAAATTTTATTCTAATCATTAAAGAAAAGAAACCATATTGTAAACAAGAAATAAAAATGAAAAGATAAAACTTATTATACCTAGACATCTATTATAAATATCTAATCTTTATCCTATCTACAATAAAATTGTCCTATATCATTTTCTCTCAAGTATAATCACCTCTAGTGCCAAAAGGAGCAAGCAACCTAGACTCAAGCGACCTAGCCTATTAAAAAATCAAAGTGAAACCGATTTTGGCTAGTTCATTGGCTGGTCCGTCAATTATGGCTAGTAATGTCGGGTTAAATTTTCGAACTAGTGAACTTGTAAAGTGTTTTTTTATATTTAACAAGTATTTTAATGATGCAATTGGAAATATACTAATGAGAATGTTTAGTTTGGTCAATTATAGATTAAAAATTGCATGTTGGCTCAGCCTGACTCGATTAGCCCTAATATTGATCGGTTACGAGCTAGTTTGATTCAAGATTTTGAAGACACCGTTTGATTTAAGTGCGGATCGTATTTTAGATGAATTGGTTCAATCACATTAAGGACTTGAGTTAAGCCAAACTCAAGTTCAAACCCATTTTGGCACGTCTAATCTCCACCCTAAGATGAAGAAATCTTTTCGTTCGTCCATGTAATTCGTTAGTGCAAAAAATTGGATCTATTGGGAAATTTTATTGCACTAATATGTTAAAAGAATTAAACTATACATATATCCTAATTATATAATTCACGTTATGGATATTTCATTAGCTGACTTGCCTTGTTGACTTTTTGTAGATCAAATTTCTAGTAATTAGTCTACGATATTTTCATTTGATCTAGTCCACCTTAAAGAGACTTGCTCAACAATTTAACAAGAGCTTTTCTATCAAAATGAATATTCTCTCTCTCTTTCTCTCATATATATATAAATAAAAATTGTGACTCCAATATAATTTATGATTAATTTTGATTAAATTTTTTGTCAAATTGTGGTTAAAAGTAGGGAAAAATTATAAGTTGATGTGTAAAGTTATTTTATTGAGATTATGAATTTTTAAAAATGAGTTTGTAAAAAATTAATTTTTAAATAATCTGCGTGACTAATTTCTTTCTAAGAATAACCTAAATTACATGGAAATTAAGCAACAATGACATCGTCAAGACTCAAGACTATAAATTAATCTGAAAAGCAAAGACATTGATAATAAAAATAAGAATTTCCTTTATTTAAGTCACGTGTTAGCTAATTGGCAGTTACTTGCAAGAAACGTTTACTGTGGAATTTGCGATCAACTTGTCGCCATAGAACCTTTCAAAGTCACCAAAAAAACTGGTCAAGCAACAAAAGATATTACGATGAAGTTTCATCAATGGCTGCTAATCAAATCAATCACCTATATAAATTGGAAAACACACACACACACACACACAATTACTTCATCTTCATAACTTAACCATCATGAAAACTCTCTATCTCGCAATCTTTCTTCTTTTCATATTATCCCCAGACGGGGTGATTTGTCGGTCATTACGGGACGGTTCTAGTTTGGTTTCAGACGGGATTAACGATCGTTTTGAAGAAGAAGATTCTTCGTTTATACGTCTTAAAAGTATGGATTATGGTGGAGAAGAGGGAGAATATTGCGAGCAAATGTATGGGTTTTTACCATGCTCAAAGAGTAGTCTAGGACATTTGTTCTTGATTATTGTTTATGAATATCTTTTGTTTCATGGAGAATCCTACGTTGCCTCTGGAGGAGACAGGATTTTCAAAATTCTTGGTCCTGGTGTTTTTGGTGCTAGTATTTTTCAAGTTATTGGTTCTCTTCCTGAAGCATTGATTCTCCTTGGTAAGTCCCTTAATTTATACTTACTAGCTAGGTTAAGAAATTGCTTTAGTCGGGCTATGTCGAATATCATCCCCTTCTTTTTGTATGTTCTCGAGAGGCGTTGATAATACCCTTCTTCTAAAAGGCCTAACCCTGTTACAAGATCATATGAAAATGTTAAAATATAATTAAAGTCTATTTGATGGATTCTGTCTCGGAGGACGAACGCAATAAAATGTTAAAACAGTGATCCTCCCTGTTGCAATTCTTGAAATTATGGTTCAAGTCAACTTGAGCTTAAGGGTATGCTTGTCAGTTTTCGTCATTGGTTTTGACAGTTTGTGGGTGTCCACGCAAGTCCTAAAACTTATTTTCAATTATATATATTTCAAATTGAAATTACATTATGAAGTCAAATATTAATTTTCATTATACATTTTATAAACAACTCATCTTGAAAAGTAGTGTTCCAAAAGACGCGTCTAGGAGTCGTCAAGGTGCGCTGAGCAACGGAAACGTCAAGCCAAGTGGCTTGGCGCCTTATTTAGCGATCAACGATTGATCGCTAATGCGTGCCTAGGCACCATTATGCGCACTGGACGCGCATTATTATCTTTTTTTTAAAAAAAATTTGACAATTCTTTAACTTAAAATTTAAATGTTGATTTACATTTGAAACTTATATTTTTTTTTTGAAACTTTTGAAAAAATGTATAAAGTTTCTATAAATCCATTTTAGATGTTAAATATGCATTATTTTTAATTATTAAATAAATCTTTGATTGAGTAAAAATTAAAATAAGAAAACACATTTTTACATTTCTTAACGCACGTGTCTTATCTAGGCTAGCCTAGCCGATAGCTTGACCTTCATGCACAGTCACGTCTACGTCCTTTAAAACACTATTGAAAAGGAAAATAATCGAAAGATAATGAATGAAGCCCAAATAAAGGCATGAACTTTATGTTATTTACAATTGACTTGACAAGGGAGACCTATGGACCTAATTTGCTTAAAAAACGTACTTTAAGGATAGTAATGTGGAGTTTGTCAAAATGATTGAAGCTGGCTTACGTGATTGTTTTTATATCTTTTCTTTTACTTTACTTTTTATCACATTTTAATTTATTTCTTAAGTACTTTAATAAATTTTTGAACTTTTATTATGTTCATTAATTTTTCCTAAGCACTAATTCACTTATTTTCCTTTTCCTGGGAGAGATGCTACACTAAATTTATGTTTCTCACATGGAAGGGACTCGCACAATAAATCTGCGCGAGCCGAGCCCTCCCATGTGAGGAGTGTGAACCTGAGTGTACAATCCAAACGTACAAGTACCATGTTCCTTTTCCTAATGAACAAATCATGTTTATCTTTAACGTGAAATAGCATTCAAACTTCTGTCTTATTAGAATCTTAATTTGAACTCTAGTTGTATTGGTTGTTTAAGATTCTATGATACTAATGTTTTGTCATGAAGAAATTGTGTTCTGATCTCTTTGTCCACCCTAAACAGCGTCCGGGCTCTTGAACAGTAAAGAAACTGCTCAAGAATGCGTCATAACTGGAGTTGGGTTGCTTGCTGGATCAACAATTTTGCTTCTCACTCTAGTTTGGGGAACTTGTGTCATCGTTGGCAGTCAACATTCTTCCAATCAGTCGGGTCCTGATTCTTCAAACCATAAAGAGCAAAGCCGTGTCGAGAAATTGTTATCAAAATCGAACGGTTTGTCTTCATTTTCCCTTTCTCGATTATTTGCTGGTTGGTTTTTTATTGTCTTATTTTATTTTTCCATTTATTTTGCTACAGGTTATGGTGTAGTGACAGATCCGGGGACATGCCGTACTGCTTGGATCATGCTTGGTTCAGTGATTCCATTAATGATGATCCAAATTCCAAGAATTTTCAACTTATCTTATCTGGGGGAAAGAATTGTTATACTGATTACCCTTTTGGTTTCAGCCATTTTCCTTCTCTGTTACTTCTTCTATCAGGTATTAAAATTGTGCACGCCATATGTTTGAGAAAAAGAAATGATAAGTAAAAATTAGATGTTTGCTTTTGTTCCTTTGGTCTCATGTTTGTGAAAAAGTATATATGAAATGTCTCTAACTTTTTCCCTTGATGCCCTTTTATCAGTTATTTGATTTCATTGTTAGAGGGAAATTAGGCTCTAGTATTAGTCGGTAAAAGTATGGTTCAACTTATTGAGTTGAGGGTTGATCTTACAGACGAAATGCTAGATGTTTAAAGAGTCTCATCGTCAATCCAGTTAAGATACCTGTTTTTCGTATGAGAGGGTAACTAACAAATAATTTGTCAAACTTACAATCTGTTCTATGTGGAAATATTTCGCATTTACGCTATCTGATCATCCTTGGTAAATTCACATATGAGGATTTGCTTGTTTTGTCTACAAGTTTTTACTTTCCACTTCGATTTTTATTTTTCTCATTTTAATTTTTCTTTCACAAATTGAGCAGTTCTTTGAGCCATGGATTCAAAAGAGACACTTGTCATACATAAAGCACGAGCATTTAGTTTTAGACATTCTAAAACTCTTTCAGAATCGTACAATGGGAAGGCTTATAACTGACAACGGTTCGCCAAATGTGTCAGCTATTAGAAGGTACCTTTTGAGAACCAAACATTTTTTTCTCTGTTTTGGTTCTAATATCTTTAGTACATAATTTTAATAATTTTCTTTATTGTTTGTTGCAGGCTATTCAAAGAAACAGACAGTGATGGAGACAAGTTCATCTCATTCCCTGAACTACAAGAATTTCTACAAGAAATCAGATCTAAAAATCTAAAATTGGATAACGATAATGAAATAACAGAGATGATGAAGGAATTTGAATCATTTGATACTGACAAAGACAAGAAAATAACCATGGATGAATTTGTCAATGGAATGACAAAATTGCTTGAGGATGTGAAAGATACTGCGAATAAAAGATATCACTCAATTAAATCAATGAAAGGCTTATACCAGGTAATTAATCTTTATACTACATTTTATTGCATCAAGTAGAAGAATTGAAAGCATTTTGTTATTCTTATTTATTTCCTCAAATTATCTCCTACAGGTTCTTAAACCTTGGATTGAAAAGAAAAGGGCAGAACGTGAAACGATGAGAATTCTAATTCCAAAAATTTTAGAACATCTACAAAGCGTTGTGTATGGCAGTCTTTTGACAGAAGATGAAACTCCAGATATATCTTCTATAAAAAGGTAAATTTTAATAAATATCTGATAATTTTTGGAAAATTATATTTTGGCTAAACTAATAATCCTAAATTCCAGGTTGTTCAAGGACATTGATCTTGACAAAGATGGCACCATATCATATGATGAATTGAGGAACCTGATGACTAATATGAAGTCTGGCATGTTACCATATGATGCGGATGCAGCAGCATCCAAAATAATGAAGGAACTCGATATAAGTGGAGATCATTTGATTGACGAGGAAGAATTTGTCAATGGATTGTCCGAATGGCTAAAGACAACTTCTAATCCATCTGCTAGATCCGAGGAGAGCGAAGAAGATGACTATAAAGTAAATACAACCTTCTCGAGTTTTCTATTTTGAGACTGCTTTTAATTTCTTTTTATTCCTGATCCATATGAAATGTTTGAAAATGTTGCGCAGGAAACATGGGAACAGTTCGACAAGCTGATAGAGGACAAGTCCACTGATAAATCACCACTTGCCTGGATGAAGGCTATAACTCTTGTAGTGCTCGGGATTGTTATATTAGGTCTTCTAGCTGAACCTCTTATTGATAGTGTTCGCAATTTATCCAAAACTGCTAGCGTCTCTTCATTCCTTATTGCCTTCATTTTTGTCCCATTGGCTACAAATGCTCGGATAGCAATATCTCTGATCACTGAAGCCAGCCGAAAGAAACTAAAACTTACTTCCTTGACATTTTCCGAGGTTCGTCTCAATCCTCTATTCTAATATATATGATGTAATTATCTTTGCATTTTGCTTATTGAACTTACATGTCGGTTTTGAATAATACAGATTTATGGTACTGTGTTCATGAACAACATTCTGGGCTTGGCAGTTCTTCTTTCCCTCGTCTATTTTCGTGGTTTAACGTGGAATTTCTCTGCGGAGGTTTTGATGGTTCTTGTTGTTTCTGTTATTATGGGATGCCTTGCAAGTTTTAGAACAGTTTTCCCTGTTTGGACATCATTCTTGGCTTATTTGTTGTACCCAATGTCTTTGGTCCTGGTCTATGTTCTTGGTCATTTTAAGTAGTTGTCCTAGAACTTGGAGCAGATTTTACAGGTTCATATTTGTAATAATTAGTAATTTATTGTTCTTTATTTTTTTGTTCAATGTAAACATTAATGTGTAAAGTTGGTTAATTTATTATGAGATTAATTTTAATCACTGTTGCACGATATTATTTCACTTGTTTCCTAGTATCTCTTTAACACGAGACAAGCGCAATCTACAAAGCATTCACATTAGATTAGTGTTTTTCTTCCATCAGATCGAACCATTTATATATATGATCTAGATTACATTTATTTAAAGGGTTTAATCCATGTTTACTCATAGGGCTAATCCTTCCAATATTTGTTGCGTTCTTACCCTTAATTTTCAATTAATTAGCATAGATTATCTCTGATAACAGTGTCTATCAAAATATCCTATTAGCGTATTTTGAAATGAAGAACAATATTCAATTGTAGATGTGTACTCTTTTTGAAAATGAGAAACACAAAAATCTTTTTATGTCCTCTTAACGAGTTTTTATGCAGAAATCGCCATCAAGAATATCTATTGACTAATGAAATGTTGATGATAAGAATGTAACAAAAAAATTGAAAATAAAAGATGACGATAAGCAAAGATTGAAACCCTCCCTCCACTACAATTAAAATAGTGCAAACAAGCACTATGACACGAAAATAATGACCTTACTCATGTCCTAGTGAGTTTTCTCTCTCTGAAGGTAACTATGTAACAAGTTGTGTATATATGCGATGGCATGACAAGTTGTCTGTCAAGAATAGTATCACTATGTTAATCATTGAAAAACAAAATATTGCATATTAATCCGAAAGATCTTTTAAATATATGTCATATATTCATTTGTGAAGATACTTCTAATGGGTTGAAAACCATATCAGTAGGTCTTCCATCTTGCATATAAGGCATATTTTATCTATGCAAAATTTTGGAAACGATACATTTATTTTCGTGTCTTTCAACTACTTTGTGCGCTTAATCTATTATAATATAATTACTAGTGCAATGACCGTATTTTGTCTTAAATGAACAATTTTACGTACATACTATTTCGAACCCTACACTTGGAAAGGCATTATCGAGTCAAAGGATGTATTTTCAATTTTATGCATGCCAACATGTATTAGAAAGGAGACCACCAAACACTTGCTAAAATCCTTAACTAGAAATAAACATAATAGATTAGGTCCATGTGAAATTACATCCTTTGAACTAGAATCCTAATCCAAAAATCACAAGACGTGCAAAGATAAGTGTCTTGCTTTCCAAAGTTTGTCTTACTCCCGGGGTCCATATATTCATGAATGATTTTATGTTATCCTCTTCTATCTAAATTAAAAATTGTCAAACTTTCTAAATTATCCTCTTCTATGTATTTAATTAATTAATTGATCACAAAATTTTATCAGGTGGTCACACATGTGATCACCTGATTTTTGAAAGAATTCCATAATTTTTTTAAATTTAAAAGTATATATTAAAACTATGATAATTGTGCACTTTTCCGAACAATATATAGGTATAAACAGGTGTGATTATCATGGCCTATGAGGCTCGTTATAATTTTTTTTTTAAACTTATGACTCAACTTAAAATTTTTTTTAGTCCAACCCGAACTCAACCCCTCTCTTTATAAGCAAATTAAACATGTAAACAAATAAAAAATAAAAATGTATGTAACCATGACTGATCAATTCAAGTTACAAGATCCACCATCTGTGGTCCCATGTGCGACCATTCTTTTTAGCCCATGTTCGAGCTTCATTATTTGAAAAGAAAAAAAAAAATTTGATTTTGAAATAATATTTTTTGAACAATGTGTGATTATAAGATAAAGAAAATTTTTGAATTTACGTGTAATATTATTTTATTAAGAGAATGTGTCATTAATAAAAGGAAAACGAAAAATGTATTAAAATTTAGTGGGTCAAATCGGGGTTTAGTTTCAGATACATGATTTTTGTACAGAATTTTAAGAGGGTGCTGACGTGTCTCTTTTTTTCCTTCTTCCAATGAAAACCTTCCAAATATAATTTCTGTTCATTTTCTGTTGTTTTTTTGTCCTGTACGGCTGTACCGCTGTTCTTTGAAAAAAACCACCATCAAGAAGCCGACATTAGCAAAGTATTTTACTTTTGTTTTTTTGCCTTTTGTTTGTTGTGCTTTTCTTCCACTATTGTTTCACTCAGCGTACACGTGGCAAAATAGCTATTCATGAGAGCTGATCAAACTTTCGTTTGACAAAATTTATAAATTTTCGAAATTTATTTTTAAACATATATTTCAATATATTCACAAATTTTATTCATTTATCCAACATTCATTTTTATCCATTTATAAAACCTTCTCAAACAAAGGCTAACCAATCGATATTCTGTTCATGAGGCTTTTGAACCGATCAGATGTTATAATAAGTTTGTCGAACCAACAATATGAATCTATATGACATTTGATAAAGATACGACATATAACATGAAAATCGCCCTACCCTTATTCTTAATTTTTTCTTTTTTTTTTGTACATATATCATAAGATCAATAATGTAAAAACAAACTCTAAGGCCCTGTTTGATACTACAAATTTTCTATGGAAAATTGGAAAATTTTCCTACTTTTTACTTGTTTGATTGCAAAAATTTTGTTTGGAACTCGTTTTCCATCTTTTCCTCTTTTCCTTACAATCAATGAATTTGTTTTCCTTTTGTTTTTATGGTTTTTGATTTTCCAATTTTTTTTTTTTTTGTGGCAATTGAGAAAAAATCTAGACACAATGGTAAAAAAAATTATCACTTTTATTGACAATTTTCATGCAACACAAAGTTAAACGAAAGGTATTCAATATGATAATTTTAAAAAAAAAAATTTGGCAATTGGAACAAATTTTAGACCAAATGGCAAAAAAATTATCACTTTAATGAATAATTTTCATGAAAAATAAAGTCAAACAGACACCAAATTTTCAATATTTTTCAGATGGAAAATTATACAAATCAAACACAATTTATTACGATTCTCCATAAAATAAATTTTAGGCAATTCAATTCCCTATAATTAATTTTCTTTCCACCCAAATTTCATATTCGCAATCAAACGGACCCTAAATATTTTTCATCTTCTTACTTTGTTTTGATACTTTCTAACTCAGCAATCAAAGCTAGAACAATCGTTTGGACTCACTAACTCAATTTTTTTTTTTACTGAAATAATTACTTTTGTTAATCAAGAAGTCGACAAAATTTTGAGGTTAACAGTTTTATTCTTCACCCGTAAATAGACAATAAAAGTGAATAAATCTATTAATAAGATTATTACAAAAATAAATTAAAAGATTATAATTCTCAAATTTGAAAATCTCGGTTGGGCCGGCTTCACCCACTACCTACATGACTATGATGAGTTGCCTAATTTCATTTGGTTTCGGGCCTTCGGCACGACTGTCACTCACCACCCCAAAAAAGGTGAAAAGACAGTCGGCAGGTAGAACAAACAGTTATATAGTCCCTGGAAATTAAAATTAATTTTTAATAAATTTAAATAAAAATTAATGAAATGTGTGATTAAAAATTTGTGAAATATACAATTAAAAATAATTATTGACTTTGATTTAAATTAAAATTAAATTTTTATTTTTACCAAACAAGGACATAATGTTAACAACCAATTAGCAGACTTTTCACAACTTTTCTTGTTAATATTATATTATTATTCTATTAAGTTCGTAACATTGTTAGGAATGAACTATATTAATTAAATGATGAATCAACTAGTTTTGTTGGGTATACAGAACACACACATACATGTGGGGCCCATTTTTTGCAATATTTAACTCACATTGGGCCCATTTCTATAGGGGGCGATTTTATGTACAAACGCAATTTCTCTTAATCAAATGATAACCCATAAATCACTTTGACTTTTTTGCTTTGGTTGTTGCTAAAATTATGTGATATGGTCCAACAATTCTCTCTACTATCGAATTATTTGAGTCCACTCATCTTCGATGGTAAGTTTGTTGTACTAAGAATGATGGGATATTTCATAATCAAATTAAGCTGTGTATCAATGGTTGGTAAACTAAATTATAAATTGATTGAGATGAAAGTGCCGAGTTCGTGCCACAACTAGCTCATCAGCCAATGTCGATGAAATTGAGCTCACTATGGAAGTTCGTTGGATATGCAAGGAAGTGCAACTCGAGATGGTAATTTTGAAGTGTAACCCTCATGGTAGGAAATGTATACTAGTAAAAGTATACAATACCTACAAATTTAGATCTCTAAAGGAAATAACTAATGTTGCTTTGACAAAAGTCTCAAAGAACTCTAACAATCGGTCATTTTAAGAGTCTAACACAACACACACTTGAAGGGTAGACACATCGAGTACTAGAGATGGAAACTCATCAATCCATCACAGTAAATATAAGATATCTGAGATTTACTACAAGCAATTTTTAAAATATAAACCAAAACTCCATTAAAATCATTTCACATGCATCCTAAGTTAGGTATTAAAATCTATTTGATAGTCCCACCTTAGCAAAATGATGAGTTGACTTTCTCACAATGTTTTATGCTACAAAGTTAATAAAATACTAGACATAAGGTCGTGTTAAAAATAAAATTAAAACAAACATTTTTTTTAAATAATCAAGACAATGCTAAAATTGGGTATATTAACCAAATGGTTAAATCCGTCTATAAACCTTTTACATAAAGGTTGAATGATTCGATCAATTTGTATGAATTTTCGAAAAATGCAATTCTTTTAATTAGTATAACTTATTACGGATCACTACAGAGTTTGCTTTTTGAGATTATAGATGATGGATCACATAAAATGTATAGTTAAAAAGTGAGTACTATTATGGGTCCAACGAACAAAGATCTTAGTCCAGTATTGTTCCATATATAATTCAAGTTTCTTGATGGAGTACTTTACATACCTCTTTAGAGGGTTTCTTGATAAAATTTTTAAGATAGAAATTAGAATAACATATATGCTCCCCCCCCCCCATCGATTCATTTGATTTTATGTAACATTTTGTACAGAGAAAAACTGTAGCATGTGCCAAACGCTAAATGTACTATAATTTAATCATCAACGGGGAAGTGATCATCATGATCTCGTACTCGAATGAAACGGAATAAAGATGCAAGTTAATGTGATATGATCACTGATTTTATTTAGGAGCTGAAAATTTTATTCGTAACTCGACTGAATCGAATCAAAATGTAGTGAAGAGTAATGGATACAATGCGTAGTTTATTTAAATAAACTGCAGTTATTGGAAATAAGAGGACCAGATCCGAAATAGTATACATTATTGGGGGAAATAATATAGTATTACAAAAATTTTATCCCCACCAAGCTAACGATATTTGACTATTTTATTTTTTTAAAAAAAAATTCGCAATTCTTTTTTAAATGAATTTCCATACGCGGCTGCGACACATCATTATTTCCATTAACTAACACACACTGCACACGCTCTTCTTCACACACGTTCATGTATATATAGATATAGATATTTTCTCTGTCACACACTGATCTGTGAATACTCCAATAGCCATGGCGAGCCTATCCAAGCCGAATCCGATATTCACTCTCTTCATCTTCCTGATCCTTTGTGGATTCACCTACGGCCGCTTCATTTCTGACAGTCCAGATCTCGTATCGGATGGGGTTCATACACGCGCCGCCAAGTTGCCTTCCTTTCTCCACCTGTACGTGGCGGAGGAGACATGTGAACAGACGTACGGGTTCATGCCGTGCACCTCTACGGCGCTGGGAAATTTGTTCCTAATTATAGTTTATGGTTTCCTGATGTTCCAGGCTGCGACGTATCTCACCACTGGTAGTGAGCTTTTGCTTGAGATTCTCGGTCCGGGAATTGTTGGTGGTCTTTTTCTCCCTATTCTCGGAGCTCTTCCTGACGCTATGCTTATCCTCGGTACTAATCAATTTTCACTGTTCCATCGTATATTCACAGTTTTCTGATTTTTTTAATTTTTATTTTTTTGTCTAATTATTTTATTAAATTTACTCTGCTTTAGTTTTCGTTATCATGAGAGTACAGGAGACATAAAGGTAAAGTGAACATCATAATAAGTAAATATTTTCAATCATGCTAACGATTGAAATATTTTATCCTTTCAGTTAAAATAAAAAAGAAATGCAAAAGAGTTCAAGAAATTCTCAGTTTGAGTAGAAACTTGATACATAGCGTGGTGTTAAGAGCAGATTGTCTGAAAATTGAGTTGCACTGATGCTGTAGTCTGTATAAATACATGCATAATAATTTTTATTTGCTTTGATTAATATCAGAAGTTGAAAAAGTAAAACATAGGAGTCTCAGGCATGACTGTTCGGGTATTAATTTACGTCTAAGAAGCTGAAAATAATTAGTTTTGGTCTTTCTGATTGTTTTAAAAGTAAATTCCCATTTTTTATCTTTCGTTTGTATTAAACCGCTTGATGTAGTAAATCAGATTAGGAAATTTGCGAACTTGATTTTCATCTTCTCCAATGTTTTACATTTGAAAAATGTATTGATATATTCTCTATGACTTCTTTAAATGAATTTGCGTTTTAAGTCTAGTAATTTTGAATGGTAGTCGAAAAAGATTATTATGATTAATTCAGTCCCAAAAAATCTTGCCCACTCCTCAACAATAACTTTTTGTACTCTAGTGTTTGCCATCTCAGTCTTATGTTCTCTCTTTCACAGAGAGGTTTAATCTTTTCTACCATTTTGCCTCCCTTAAAAAAATTGAAAGTTCGGTTGACATCTTGTTCTTTTCCTGTAATCAGTTCTTAAAATTTACAATCCATTTCATGCTATACATATATTGTGGAAGTTGATAGCTTTTTAAAAATTTGCACCCATTACCTTTTAATCAACATTTACACAATAGTGCTATACCTGCCCCATTGCTAATGGACCAAGCTATACTGCCGGGGCCACGTGGGCCCTGGCAGGATGGATAAATGCTAATTATGTTGTCTTTTCAGTCTCTGGGCTATCTGGAAGTAAAGAAACTGCTCAAAGCCAGGTCTCGGTCGGAATGGGTCTACTGGCTGGATCAACAGTCATGCTTCTTACTGTAATATGGGGCACCTGTATTGTTGTTGGGAAGTGTGATATGCAGAATTCTCTTGCAATAGACTCACAAGATACAAGAGGCTTCAGTTTAACTGGTTTGTATCTATGATTTTCTTCAAGACTCTTATCGCTCATTTAAATATTGTAACAGCCGTCACAGTTCGTTCTCGTGTCTGTTTTCTATGTGTGTCGCTTTATGTTCACAGTAGTTATATTAACGTCTGGGCGATGCTTGCTTGTCAGTATCAGTTTTTTCTATGGGGTTTTTCCATTAATTTTGAAGTTTGATCTTGCTGCTTAAATGCTAAAACTGCAAAATTGTGTGGGAACTGGGGCCTGATTGAATTAAGAAAATACATTTGTTTTAATGGCCTAGTCTGAAGTTATAAAGTTTATATGATACTGCTACTACAAATTTAGTACCCAAGTTCTTGACATTGTTCCTCATCTTTCTCACTTGGGTTCTAAACCATGAGTTTATCTTGACTAACATTGGCCTTCTCCCTTTCCTCATCCGCTTTCCTGTCTTCATCATCTTGTTGTGCTTCATATTAATACTCTTTATAATATTTAATTTCTATTCTGACATCCATGTCTCATTCCACATCTTTTTCCCATTTCTGGATGGGGCCAACACACCCCATTTGTAATGGATGCCATGGTTATTGAGTAGCCAGTTCTTATTGACATTTTTCGTTAGATTTATTTCCTCTCAAATAGCTATTCATTTATATTGATTGCTAGCCATATCCGTAAGAACGAGCTTGGGAAGTTTTACTTTTGATAAGATGTACATATATTACAGTTTACTTGTCCATGCAGGTTCTGGCGTTTGTACTGATATCTGGACAAGTTATGCTAGCATTATGATGGCTATAAGTGTGATACCATTTATAGTTGTCCAATTACCACAAATTCTCCATTCAAATTCAGGAAGACACTTAACTGTCCTGATTGCTCTTATTATTTCTGCCTCATTTATGATCTCCTATTGCCTTTACCAGGTATTTGCATATTTCAATTATTCTGGTTTGCCAATTTATCTTCATTCTCACTTGGATATTATATTCTTAATTTGCAATTCAGTTACACTCTCTAGATTATGGTAGCAAGGTTCCTTAGAATCCAAATTCATGGTGGCCAGAATAATATAAGGCGCATTTGTAATAATACTATGGTGATAGTCCAAAATAGTTTTTACAATATTTGGTTGTGAAACTCATAAATCACAAGGTTCCTCGATGTTAATTTATTGTTGTAATCCATTTTCCTAATGCATATGAAACGACTTTAGCAAGCTAGTGAAACATTATGTTGCTTTAAATGTACTCCGTGGTAACTATGGATTGATCAAAAATTGTGTTCAACATTTTTTATATCCGGTCCATGCTGAATTTTTTGATTAACTAACTGATTTCAACTGCAGCAGCTTTTTCTTTTCAGCACTTTCTGTGTGTTATGTGGCTCACTACTCTTTTCCATTTTCTCAATTTATTTTTCTCAATATTTAACCTTTCTTTCGAACTTTTTGTGCAGGTTTTTCAACCCTGGGTACAGAGGAGAAAGCTTGCTTATGCAAAGCATAAGCATGTCATATCAGGAATCTTGAAGCATTTGAAAAAGCGTGCCTTGGGAAGGCTCTCCACCGAGGATGGAAAACCAGATGAAGAAGTGTTGAAGAAGTAAATTTTTTTTTGTTTATATGTCCAGCATTTTTATTTCAGCTTTTGGTTTTGGCTTGTTTTGTTGACGTTTGTCATGTCCTCTTGTATGGCAGGCTGTTTAAGGCAATTGATGAGAATCAGGATGGATACCTTTCACGGATTGAATTAAGAGCATTAATTGTTGGAATCCAGTTCAATGAGATTAATTTGGATGAGAGTGATGCTGTGGATAAATTGATTAAGGATTTTGATAAAACACTTGACTCTCAAATCGATTTCAATGAGTTCATGGCTGGAATTGAGAGATGGCTTTTTGAGGCCGGCAGGGCCAAAGTTCAAAAGAATGTTGGTCCTGATACAACCAAGTATTTAGATAATTTTCATGAGGTATGTCCCTGTATAGTTAACTTTTGTGAGAGTCTAACAGCTAATGAGATTGGGACTCATGGAAATCTTGTCACAGCAAACAAAGAGAGAACACGATCGTTTGGGTGATCAAAGTGATGAGATCGTTGAGGGTGTGGAGAATCCCAGAGCGACCTCAATCAAGGCTGCTTTGCTTTTGCTGCTGGGAACTATTATTGCAGCTGTATTTGCTGATCCTCTTGTAGATGCTGTTGATAATTTGTCAAGTGCTACAAGCATTCCTACTTTCTTCATCTCGTTTATTGCGCTGCCACTGGCTACCAACTCCAGTGAGGCAGTGTCGGCAGTTATATTTGCCAGCCGGAAAAAGTTGAGATCTGCCTCCTTGACATTCTCAGAGGTTCGCTGCTTTCTCAATTCTCACATATTATTCAGATAGTAACCATGATAGCCGCAATTTAAGATGACTGCACTTATTTCGTGACACTTAGGCCCCACCTCCGCTATATTTTATTAAAGCAAAGCAAGAAACGTCAAATGAAATTGATTTAGGACTCAAAAAGCACTTATTAGATCAGGCAGTGTACATTTGCATTAGGTAATTTCCGCCATGGATTGATTCAGGATCTTTACATATTCTTCCCGGAGAGGGGTTGAGGGTTTGCTCGCGACTATTTGAATTCCCCTTTTGGCTAGCTATTTTCTTTAATTTTTGAGTCTTGTCATAGTTCTCTTGAAATGGGGAGTCGATATTACTTTTAAATTGATTCAACAATCGATTTTAACAAGACTAATAGCACTCATCATTTGCTCAATAAGTGAGCTTCTTGATGAGAGAATTTGCTCAACAACCAACTCCAATTCTTTGCTGCCTGGTTTATCACTTTAATCACGTGTTCTGAAAAATTTATTAGAAACTATCAGGCTCATCATTTATTTCTTTGTTCCAAAGTAACTTATACGCACTTTTAAGACATCACTCCTAAAGCATTTGAATATTATAGGAAGATTCATGAGCATTTGAACATTGTCCAAGTAACAACGTTAAATTTGTGTTGAGAATCATTACTTAATGTACTTGACCTCTAAATTTGCAGTTATATGGAGCTGTAACTATGAACAATACCTTGTGCCTGACGGTCTTCTTGGCCCTCGTTTATCTAAGAGGGTTGGTTTGGGACTTCTCGTCTGAAGTTCTAGTTATATTGATTGTGTGCATTGTGATGGGAGTCTTTGCCAGCATTCGCACGAGTTTCCCTCTTTGGACGTCTTTTATAGCTTTCTTGCTTTATCCGTTCTCTCTGGCCTTTGTGTATGTCCTTGACTACGTCTTTGGTTGGTCGTAATCATTTGGCGGCTTGATGACTATCTATCTGCCCTTTTCTCTTACCCTTTTTTTTTTCTTTTTTTTCTGATATAGATTTCGAGCTACTTTAATAAGTTAATCCTCCTTAGTTGTATTAATGTTGCTTTAACTTTGTAATGTGGTAGCCATGTTTTTTCGATTCTCTGTACTTTTGAAACAGTAGTATATCTGTTAGGAAGAAGCAACCATATCCACTTGTGTTATGATAATCTGATGAACTGATGAAGATTTGCAATTTACTTGCAAATTATCAGAATAAGTATTTTCTTGGCACACCAGTATCAGCAATAGCGAGTATTTGAAGCAGGAATAACCCAAAAAAAAAAGGAGTCTTACGGATCGATCTGTATAACTATGGTCCCAATAACCTCAGAAAAAATTATCCTCGTTACCCAAACGCGTATTTTGTGTTTACCCATCGTTCACGACATTTAACAACACAAACTTCCGATTTTCAATTTCTGCTCTAACCGCAAGTCCTCTTGATCTGATGAAGTAGGATTTACGGGGGTTTGTTTTCAAGAAAATATGGGCTTAGCTAGAAAATGAAATAGTTAAATAAGAAGAAAATTGAGGGTAATTTGGGAACTAAAAAAATCAGAGGAAATTATGGAAGCTGAAGAAGCCATTTCGAGGTGTGTTGAGAAGCACTGAGCGAAGGCCGCTCGAGATGTACAAAGGAAGAGATAGAGGTAACTCTTGCTAAAACGCGATTTCTATAAAAGAGTAACTTTACATGATTTTAACAAGGTAACTCTTGGGCTTTGTACATAGACGACAAACTCGTGAAGTGAATCAGTTTTATAGTCTATATAGTCGTAGGTAGAACTCACCATAAAAACCATAGAATATTGGACTTTGAATTACTCAAATCACGACATCTCGACATTTGAGGTGGTAAGAGAGAGACAAGCGTTGAGATTTACTCTAATGTTGATGTGTCGTGATTTGAGTAAGTTGAAGTTTGAGGTGTCTTGATTTAAATGACGATCCTATCACATATACATATAAAACCGTACTATCGCGGGCATTCTCGAATCGTGGACCTCTCTTCAAGTCTGCTTAGCACAGTATAGTGAACATTATTGTGTTTGTTAAATATAAATTTAAGAAAAAAAACGTAAATTACATTATTCATTGCAAATTTCCTGCAATTCAGATAGTATTTTGTGTATATGATTAAACTATATTGTGTAAGATCAATTGCGCAAATGGTTCTTAAATAACTAAAGATTAAAAACTAAATTCGTAAACGACGAAGATGAAGATGACAATGAAGAAGAGTAAAAATATAGAAATTCCTCATCGTTGACAATTGAATGTTGAGGTGCCATATTGAAATAAGGTGTAAAGTTGAGGTAGAGTTAGGGTAATTAATCCCGAAATCAAATATAGTCATTCCAATAATTAGATGTGGTCATTAATTTGGCTAATGGCAGAAAATTAGGCCTGGAAGGGAAACAAATATATTGGTTTGGAGGCAGATTTGAAATAATTGAAAGTTGAGGTATCAAATTGTAATGTGGTGTAACGTTTAGCTACCGTCAAGGTAATTAATCCATTACTATTAATCACAAATTTCTATAATAGAATCTTTGTTCAACAATTATTACGTAGGTCAACATTACTATTCTATTTTTTATATTTTTTTCTGGTTAACTTTCAAAAAAGAAAAAAAAAATCCATATGGTAGTCCACCTCTCGGGATTGGGTTGTATGACGTCTATTAAAATAGCTCGACTCACTTTTACACTTCTACTCATCCAATGTCACCGCTAATAACAAAACTTAAGCTACACAAACAAATTTCAAATTTAAGGCTCATTTAAGCCCCAATTTTATAGGGATTAAAATTTGAATTTTTTTCTAATTCAAGTCAATAATTAATTTTAACCACATAATTTTTAGGACTCAAAACTTTCCAACATATTTCATCAATTTTTATCAAAATCTACTAAAACTTTAATGTTAATCCCCGCCAAGTAAGGGCTAAAGTAGGCACGACAAAATACCTTGCCTTTACCCTGGTCCTGCCTCGCAAAAATCCCGATGGGGCAAGGACAGGACAGGCCGTCCCTCCCATCCCATGCCCCGTGCCATCTCTAATTTGAAACAAGACAAGACAAAATCATAATCAGATGTACACAAGTCACATGCTAGTTTGTTGCCAATACTACCAACAAAGTAAATGAAACAGAAAACATCAAAAGGTTTGATAGAGCCACCACCAAATTTGCTTTTACATAGCTTCAAACAAACAAAATATACTCTCTCTCTCTCTCTAACTTTTTTCCTATTAATGCCAACATTTCTTCATTTTAAGGATCCATCTTACATACTCAGCTCCACATTACAAATGCAATCGTTAAAACTTGAAAGGACCAACTCAAGTCGTTTAATGGAGACATCGTACACTTGCACGGATAAGACTACCATAAGACTTGAGCAAGTCTCTATAGCTTTAGATTGAGATCGATTGCTTCTTGTTTTTCTCCATTTCCATTGACGACATAGGTTGTTCCTTGTCCGATTTGTACCTTGGACGGGAAAAAGTTAAAAGGCGGTCGTTCCATCAACCTTTCGCTTGGATCTTTTGCACTTTCCTGACAACAGAATAAAAGTAAAAATGTCAAGGCAATGAAGAAAATTCATGATATGTTAATTATGTATTGTTTCACACCTGACTGCTAATGTATTCAAAATCAGATAATTCTTGCCCTTGCTGGCCTGAATAAGCGAATGGATTCTTATGTTTTTGGTTCAGAAGAGAAGAAGAAGCTGCGGCCAAAGGAGGAGCCAATGTGAGAAAATCCCCTTTCAGTCCTCTATTTTCTCTGATTAGTTCACATGGAATTCGCTCAGGGAGAGGATTTGGCGTTAAAGGGCTCTCTCTGAAAAAGTCGTTCAAGAAACACCATTAGCATACTCTGCATATATTCAAGAAGTCAGACAAGCACATGAGATACCTGCTGTATTTTTTTATGCTCGGTTCCATCTGTGTAGTGCATCCATTGCTACATGAACATGATTCATCTGAACCCGATATGGTAATTAGATGGTGGGGATGAATGTTTCCCTGGAAAGAAGGGGCGGGAGGAGTTTCCATAGAGAAGGGATATGACCTCTTAATGCCAACTATCTACATTTCGAACACAACCAAATTAGATAAGCTACTAAAAGTTGATGGACCTTCTGCTCGATCCCTACTAAAACTATGAAGGGAAAATGAAGTTCGGACAGTCGATCATTTTAAAACAAACTTCACAGGCAAATTATATCACTGCGTGAACATCCACGAGTGTCCCGGATTTCAATCATAGATAAAACAGAACCATCTCTATTCAAAACTGAATTAGAAGAAATTAAACCATCCTAAATTATATGATAGGAAACCCCAGAAATTCAGAATGATGTTTAGTACGTTATGCTAGATTTCACTTGACAAAACAAAAGTAATGTTGTCATGATTATAGTCATAAATTATAAATGAATAGGTATACCTTCTCCTCCTCTGGCCAAAATGGTCTATAATTGTTGCCAATATAACTTTGGTTTGAAGGGGGCTCCATCTGAATATTCAGCACAGATGATGATGAAATCCCTGAAGAGGCATTCACCTGCAAATTGATTGTTTTCAACAATACAAAGCCAAAAACGACATATAAACATATGTGAACTGATTAAAATTGACACTGGAATAATTTGGCCTACCATTAATGAAGAAGCAGGTGGCTGGAATGGATGTACTCTTTGTGGTGCACTCAAAAGAGGCAGAACCCCGGTGGGATTTGACTCATATGAAAAATTCTTACGAGGCTGAATGGTGAATCCTTGAAGATCACTCCCTTTAAGATTGTACTCACCACTCCACAATCTAGGCCAACTGCTACCCGGAATCGCAGCCAATCCAATTTCCCCTCCACCCACATTCAATGATTTTGAGAATTGAACTGAATTCGGATGTAAAAACTCAATATTTGGGATTGATTGGGCAAGATTATAGGAAGAATTAGGCGAAGGGAGATCGTTTGGTGATGGTGGAGCTAAAGAGATTGAATGTGGAGGAGGAGGAGGAGGAGGAGGAGGAGAAATATTGGGCCTAAAATTGGCTTCACTATGTGAAACAATTGATTTGGCCAGAAGATTAGCTGCTTGTAAAGCTGCATCTTTGTTTTGTTGTTCTTCTAATCTAATCTTTTCCAGTTGAGCCACACCTAATCCTCTCTGTGGAACTTTTTTTTGCTTCACCTTTTTCAATCTACCACTACTATTACCACCACCCTCTCCGTCACCGACGCCACCGCCGCAACTGCTCCTATGGATATTTTCTTCTCGACCCATTTTTTCTCTCAGCCATCAAAGTTAAATATAAATCTTGGAATTTAAAGGGGAACCCAAATGCAGTATTATATAAGGCAAGCCATCCACCATATCCTCTACTATATTCTTGAGATACCCAAAATCTGAAAAATTACAAAATCTGAGGGTTTTTGAAATGGAAAATCTAATAAGAATTTAAAGAAGTAAATCTCCAATCAATAGATTACATAAAATATATGTAACCAAGAATACCATTACAACTTCATTTCTTTGACATATATATATATATATATGCACACACACACACGTAAAAACAGAAGTCATTAAAGAGAGAAATTAATGGGAGAGAATCTGAGAGGTTTCGGATTTTTCTCAAAACCCAGTTGTCTGAGCGACAGATCAGATCATTTATACTAAATTATGAATATGAAATCAAAGATTTTCAAAATTTAAACTTTTTAATGCGAATCCAAAGCAACCGATTTGAATGGTTTGACCCTCACTAATAAATTCTAATTTCTCGCCCAAATTTTCGCTCCATACCTTTCCTTTCTTGACCGACTCTCTCTCTCCAGTTTAGCCCTTTGATTTTTTATAGCATAGATTAATGGTGTTTTTCCTAAAGTAGCAAAGTGTGAGAGACAAAGTTTAATTGTCCATTTTTGTAGCAAACAAGAACGTGTTTTTTCTTGGGTTTTGCAGCTTTTGAAAACAATGCATGGAGTGGGGTCCTTAAAACGTTCCTCTGCAACATTTTCGTGTAGAGGGAATGATTGGCTGTATTTACAGCCATGTTTGATGCACATTAAAATGAAAATAATATATTTTTTTGGTGATGTTACGATGAATATGTGGTTAAAAAAAGAAAATGTTATTGACATGGTGAAAAATATTATTTTATTGAAAAATATTTGATAAAAATTAGTAAAAGAATGAAAATAAAAATTATAATGT
The DNA here is from genome assembly GCA_903798385.1 of Fraxinus cuspidata. Lineage (NCBI taxonomy): Eukaryota > Viridiplantae > Streptophyta > Magnoliopsida > Lamiales > Oleaceae > Fraxinus > Fraxinus cuspidata. Next base: position 35,556 of record CAIGRP010001061.1, read on the forward strand.
GATCAAACAGAATGTGAAATTAAATTAAATTTAATATGTAAAAGAAGTAACTTTAGACGGCCAAAATATGCTTAGCACTTGTTTGGCAGCCTTAAACTTTCAAAAATTATGTTTTGAATAGTATTTTTTTTCTTTTCTTTTTGAAGAATTTGTGGTTAAGAAGTAGGATTCTTTTTTTAATTTTACATGTAAAATATTTTATTATATGAATGTGTGATTGAAAATGCGTATGAGAAATAAATTAAAGACCACCAAACGGGAGTTTAATAAACTTTTATTAGGTAATAGCTTTCAAGTAGCACACACGATCTCAACAAGTAAAAGAAATCGAAATATTCAATCAACTTACTTTTTTTTTTTTTGCAATAAAAGCATTACAGAGGTTGTCGACCAAAAAGTGTTCAAAAATGAGAAAGTTGAACAAAATATGGAATTATTTTATTGTTGAATTTGAGGAAAATTTCAACATTTATAATTTCTTCTCTCTATTTTTTTAATAAAAAATGGAGGTGAAAGATCTTTCAAGATTATTAAAAAAATAAAAAGCAAGTTTCTTTTTTTTTTCTCTCTCTCTCTTTCTCCATTTTATTTGAACTAAAAATAATTTGTATGTTTCAACAATCTACCAAATCGTTTTTTTTTTTAAATCTTGTTGAAAGTTGATCCGAGGATTGAAGTGTTTTCTCATTTTGTAGACGTGTGATATTTTCCTTCATCATCATCCTCATGAAAAGTATATGGAGGTTTGACTCTACTATAAACTAGGGGTGTCAACGAGTTGAGTTGAGCCGAAATTTTTTTATCAAGCTCAGCTCAAGTAAAAATATTTCGAACTTTTTTTGGTTCGAGTCGAGTCGAACAAAAGATCGACCAAAAAATTTTGGTTCGATTCAAGCTTTTGGCTCAGGCTTTAGCAAGCCAAGCCGAGCCGAGCCGGGCCCTAGCCGGCTTTTTTTTTTTTTTAAATTCATGACAAATCTAATTTTTTTTTAAAGAATTTAAAATTTGTGCAATTTATATGTATTATAAATAATAACTAAATATTAACATATAAAAAAAATTACAGCTAAAATAAAAAAAAAATTAAAAAGAAGTGAGGCAATTTTTTTTATTTTTTAGGCTCACGGGATGGGGCTCGGCCCCACCGAGCCACAAGTCGGCCCTACTCAGGCTTTTTTCGTGGCGAGCCTGAGCCGACGAGTCATTTAGAACTTGTTTTGAGTCATATTTCTTTAAAAAAAAAAAAGAGAGAGATGTATTTTGAAACAGTGATTGATGGAGAATTTGTGATTAAAAATTAAAAAAAGATAAAATTTGCTTGCAATATTATTTTATTGAATAATGTGAAGAAAAATAAGAGAGGAAAAAAATATATTTGGCTAAAAATGGTTAAAACAAGCTCTTGATTTGTTAAAAATAAACTTTATTTACTTTTGACTAACATGACTAAATTTAAATGACTTTGACGCTCGACCAAAGCTCAGTCTACTTTATCGAGTCCATGTTTGGTTAGAATTAAATTCAAACTTTAATTTAAATCAAAGGGTAAATAGCACAAAACGTCCTTACCTTTCAATGTCATTGTGCAAAACGTTCTTACCTTTCATTTTTTGGCATTTTCACCCTTATCTCCCACATTTCATTGCATAAAAGGTCATTTTCAACATTTTTCCAATAAAATAACGATTTTACCCTTATATTCAAATGAAACAAAAATAAAATAAAATAAAAAATAAATAACTAATTGCAATCATAGTTCTAAAATTTTCAAAATATTACAGATAAGTCCTAAATTTTCCACCACCATCACTTTCACAACCCCACCAAGTTGCCACTTATAAATCCGCATAGCACCACTTTCCAGCCACCACTAGCCTCGCTTCACTTTTCCCAACATCCTCTCCCTCATTATTGGTCACAAAATCTAT